>CAAKHC010013287.1:0-16957 GCA_901007825.1 Macroramphosus scolopax
GTGTGTGTGTGTGTGTGTGTGTGTGTGTGTGTGTGTGTGTGTGTGTGTGTGTGTGTGTGTGTGTGTGTGTGTGTGTGTGTGTGTGTGTGTGTAGGGGATCAAAGATGATTACCGTTCGTCCAGATTTCTGTTGGTTCTCAGGTACAAGATAATAACGGACGCACCTCTTCACTTTGCTACTTCCAACGAAGTGATTAGTTATATGTATTTGTACTCGTGTCTGGTTGTTTATTTGAGTCACCGGATGTTTATCGGCTCATCGAAGACGACCGCACAAGGAAACGTTGTTCCATCTGACATTGAACGGTTTAAAGTAAAACACTTCCTTGTGTGTGAGAGCCTGGTCTCACGGTGGAGGTAGACGTGCTTCCAGGCCGCCTGTCTAAAAAACTGTATGCAATAACTTACAATAACTGCAATAACTGCAATAACTGTATGCAACAACTTACATACACAAACTTATGTGCAATTCCACAAACGTATTAACTTATTCATTTGTTTACTTATTACTTCACTTGTTACTTATTACTTATTTTCTTTGGTAAATGCTCTTTAATGTGTGCACTGTCCCCTTTGCTACTGTAATGCGTAAATTTCTCCGTCGTGAGACATTAAAAGGTTTTCTGATTCTGATTCTGATTCTAAGTATCTGCACCTCCGTCAACCGGGTGGAAATCATTCAATCCCACTTGACTCGTGGTCCTCTAAATATTTCTTATGATCAAATTTCGATGTGCCGTTTCAAATTCGTCGATATTCAGAATTTGTTTTACAGACCAAGTGGCCATAATTGTATTAAAAATAGGTGGGTTTTTTTCAATTTCACTGATTTCTGGTAGCTGACACAAGAATAAATGTCGTTTATTGGTGCAACCAAACCTGCTTTTTAAATTCTGAGAATAATTGTGTTTATATATTTTTACATTCTATACTATTATAACATTGTATGCTTTATTTCATGAATAGAATTGGATCCTATCACTGTATATTGTATATCATCCGTCATTCTAATCTGTTAATTTCAGCAGAGCGTCTGTTTTCCACCTGACTGCACTCGTATAACCAGTGTGACAGTCAACACCTGCAATCTCGGTCGCTAACATGTAACAGTAACAGCAGGAGCATGTGAGCATCAGAGCGAGCTGATGTAAAGAATGGAGGAAGAGACTTTCCACTAAAGGAAACTGCAAGCGGCGGCGCTGGCGTGTGTCAACATGTTTGCAAGGAAATTGAAAATGCGTTTCAGGGAATTGTCCTGTTTAAACACTGAAGGAGGCCTGCTGGCTACAGCGGCTTGCAGGAAGCAGGGTGTGGACGGAACAACACAAACACTGTCGACTCGTCGCTCCTGTTTTCTAGTGCACTTGTGTCTTTGATGTGCAAGCCTCCAATGTAAAGAAAATATATATATGTATATATATGTCATGACAACTGTTTTTTTTTTTTGCAAATGTATTTATTTATATCGAAAATAGACATTTCAAATTAAGGGATACAATGTTTTAGCTGCAAGCTGAATGAATAATTTGACTTTCAAAAAAAAAAATAACACTTTCACCATTAAAGTAAACACCAAACAACAGCAAATAAAGAAACATACAAACCAGCAAATATACTGAGAACTTATATGGTGCGTGTAACCTCTTTACATGTTTGTACAGCCCTTTGCAGGTCGGGGGGTGAGGGGATCGTTGTCCCGTCAGTCAGAGTAAGTTGGCTTTCTCAGTGTTTCCGCACTGTGAATCGGGTACGAGGACCCCTCGGAGGAGGGCAGGTTCAGTTTGTAATGTCGACACAGCAGAATCTGCCAACACACAGGAGCACGGTCAGGTGTCAGGTGAAGGAGAGCAGCTTGATTGAATGTATGAACCATATTTTTATATTCACCTGTTTGCTTTCCAGGGACACAGTATCCTTCATTTCTCTTTTGTTTCCTCCTCTGATAAACTACATTGGGAAAACACCAGGAAGCAGATGAGGAAATAGGCACAATACAATGACTCTACAATGACAATAGAATTTAGTGGCTGGTTCTAATCTTTAAGTCGACATAAACCCGTCCAATCGGGGAGAAAAGATTGTACATTGTCAAAGGGGGGAAATGTTCCACCTACCTGTTAACAACACATGTAGCAGCAGGGTCACGATTATGACGCCGCACAGACAAACACCGACGGGCACAAGGACCCAGGCGCAGTCGGCGGTGGCTCGTGCGGCGCTGCGAGTTGATGACTGATCTGTGGAGAGATTTATTGTTTGCATCACTTGTTGAATGTCGTTTTATGGGTCTTTGAGGGGGGAGTAACATCAGGAAAACACATTTCCTTGTTGCATTAACATGAGACACATTGGCACTACTTTTATATGCATCCTGTGATCTGAGGATGAAGCTGGAGCGCAGCCAGCACAACACATGGGGCCCCACGAGGGTTTAGGATGTTAATGTAGCCCATCTGACACCCGTCCAGGAGACATGTTCCCATGTTTATGTGCCTTGTGTATTTCATTTCTAGCTTTTGTAGTCTTCTAGGTTGCCCCTGTAGTCTCTAACCAACCCACTAAAAACTAGTGGAAACAGCTGATGATCTGTAAGATGTTAGCCAGAGCTTCAGAGGTTCTTTAGTACTGGAGGGTCAATGTGCAAGCATTTCCTGGACCCAACTGTTTCCCAAAAATGGCAAACTATTCACTCAGGGCTGTTTCTTGAGAAGTTCATTTCCACTGAACTTCTGCAGAATCCCCCTTTTATTTTTTGCTGACTCATCGTTTCGTCCATTTTTTTTTGCAGAAACTAAACAGAGACTCCTTTTTACGTCTATAAACGATGCCAGAAAAACACTTAAGAGAAGAAGAGTGCACTTACTGCATTGCTCAAAACAGTGGAAGACTGTGGCGGCGTACTGCACGTCGAGCCTCGTCACCTGTCCAAGTACAAAATGTGCAGTCAGAGTTATCATGTCTACGTGGGGAGGAACATGCCGTCAGATTCAGATCTACTTGCAACACAAACTTACATGGAGACAGGAGTGATCTTTACAAAGTTCACCTTCCAGGCTTAAAGCAACGGATCCATGCTCCTCCTGAGAACAACACAGAAGATGGTTCCTGTGAGTCAGCTTTATGGCTCTTTCTTGCGAAAACAAGTAAGTGATGATTGACAGATGAACCATAAAAGCGGCGGAACCTCAAACGCACGCGTGTCAATGAGTGAAAGGACGCCACTGCACGATTGATTCGGACAATGCGATGCGTTGTGAAATGCTATAAAAAGAAGGTCTTAAAGGTGAAATTACCAGGAATCGATTTGCGGATCGCAAATCCGTGTTCACCCAATAACATCTTAGAGAGTGTCCCAGCAAGAAGTTAATTATATGGTTTAGGCTTGGCTCAGATAACAAGATCGGCCCCTCTCCTCCTCCTCCTTCTTCTTCCTTGAAAAGCTGGCCTTTCTTGGAAGTATGTCTACCTCAACCAAGCGTATTATAGAGCAAGTCAGGCCTTATATGGTGACATGGAAATGAACAATAAGGTGAGAAAACCGCATGGCAAATAATGGAGTGTACCAATTTCTATTAGTTGTGGTTGATGTTGGATTAGCAGCTGCAGCCTGGTGAACTTATGCGGCTTGAGGTTGTATTTCATGCTAAATTTCCTGAATGATTTCCCCAGTCTGGCCCCTGCAGACGTCTCCAATACAATTGCAGGATGTGTAGAAGACGACCGCATGCATGCACGGCTTTAAGAAAACAGAATTAATGCACATGCACATCGTGAACAGAGTGCGATACCTACCACATACACGGTGTGTGTCTCCGTGGTGTGGCACTCAGGAGACCCTGCAGACTTCACACACAGCCCCACGGAGAAGGTCGCTGTGATCTGCGACGTCACCGCCGCCTCTTCGCGACCTTTGTTTTTAATCAAGGCCACCTCCCATGCTGGAAAAATGATGCTCTCGTTATAAAGGCACGTTTTTTCCTCACGATATCATTGTAATTACGTAATTCTGGTGAGGAGAGATGTGGTACCTTTGAATCTCCCGTCAGCAAAGGGACACCTGGTCCAAGACCGGCGGCCTGCGGTGAACTGAAGAAGAGTTTAGCAAAGTTTGTAACATCTGAAGGGATCAAACTGCTTTGTGCAGAAAGACAAAGCAGGTTCACATCCGCCGCTGCCGAGTTGCGATGAAACTCGGCAGCGAGATTAGTCACACAAACAGCTTTGAACTTTAACTTAACAAAACAGCATTATGCTGCGAGCAGGAGGAAATGCTGCTCGTTAATACAATGAGCACCAACAATAACACGATCTGTTCCTTCTCTACAGGGAAACTCGGAGAAAAAAAAGAAAGTGATCTTTACCTTCATGCACAGCCGAGGATGAGGATCCACTCTCCTAAAGGTTATCTGCAGAGGCAAATTTCAGTGTTTAGTTTAGGCTCCACGCTACAGTGCTCATGTTTCGTTTCTGGGTTTGGACTTTGAGTTTGTTTGTTTGATCAGGTGGACTATAATAACACATTACCAGAGAATTCCTTTACCAAGTGATTGATTGTGTTCAAGTGTTTCCAGGTATCAGCGCTATTATGTAAGAAGCTTCAAAAACAGGTGTTCAGATTCCTCATACCTCTCTATTAACACTGGTAGTGATAAGCTGTCACAAGGGTGGGACGTGTTTCAGGGGCAGGGAATTGAACAGTGAGACCAAAAAACCAGACGGTCTGGTTTCTGAACCCTCTCATGATAACCCTCTGTGTGTGGCATTTCTAGTATTTCCTAATTTGGTTTTTATCCTCGTGTGTCAGATTTCATGCCGTCACCAGGTGAACGACACCACTGTTTGAATGTATCGGACGCGGGTACCTTTTCTCTGCTCGTATTCCGGGGGGGTTGGGGCAGGTCCACGCAGACGCCGTCCTCTCCTCTCTGACACAGCGTGACGACGGCCGCGACCGGACAGGCGGGTTCCCATGACAACGCCTCCTCCAGGGGGTCAAATAAAATCCCGCGCCACAGCTCGTCCAGACCTGCAGGGGGGACGTCACAGGTCATCTCTTACGGTTTAGAAATAATGCTGCATTGACGTTTTTCGTGACTAAAAGTGACTCACGTTCTTTGAAGGGGCAGACCTGGACTCTGGGGGCATCGAACACAGCTGACCAGCCCTGTGGGGGATCGATCAATGAAGTTTCTTCCGTGTGTGTGAATTAATTACCAACAAAAGCAGATCTAACGTGATTAAAAAAACAGTGTTACCTCGATACACAGGCAAGGCAGAGGCCTGGAGTACAGCAAGGTGGCGCTCTTCACCGACTCCTCCTTCTTTATCTGCAAGGGAAACAAACCAATGAGTGATATTTTATTTTTATTTATGTTCCCAAGGAGTTTCGAAGAGCTGAAGAGAGTTTCTCAAGTTTACATTCCAGAAATACAAAGTTAAGAACTTCTGAGTTCGGAGGAAAAACGAAGTGACAAATGGTGCACTGACCGGAAAGAGATGTGACACAGCGACAAGGCCAACACTCAAACTACACGCTCTCTTCCATCTGCACTCTAATCTCAGTCCTTTGGGAGTATTTTTCCCAAGCCAATCCACCTGAGACGATTATTGTTTAAAACACTGTGTTGTTCCCATGGCAACACGCTGGAGGTTTAATCACGGAGCGCCACTCATTGTTTTGATTATTTTTTTCCACTGATAAACATCTTCTCATGATGAGGTGTCACGATACCAGACAAATGAGCCCGCTGATACTGGTGGGTTGAAAGGTCTGGATCCAAGGAAAGTTGCGCAACCGCTCTGCCAGACTATTTGTATCTCACAATGAGTCTTTGATCAACGTACACTTGTTTGCTTTGGCGTTCTTTTGCAATCTTGTCATCTGCCTGTAAGATTTTTTTCTTGTTGTATATTGATTTCATATCCTGCAGGTTGCAATAAAAGAATACTTATTCTGTTTTTCGATCCATAGAGAGACTCACCAGGATGGTGTCGGCCCCTGTGCCGCTGCAGATGAAGTCATTGTGACACAGGCGGAGGTTGTAGTTGTGGTCCTCCAGCATGTCCGTCACGGTGACGAGCAGCTCCTTCTTCTCTGGGTTGATGTCGTATGACAGCTTACCAGCTGGAAGAGACCAAAGTCAGTTCGCTGAGGAGCAACGTTTTATCCAATACGTGACAAATCACACACATGCCTGTTGCCTGCGCCGAGCCGGCCATATCGTTGAGAAAAGATAGAGCTATCTTAGTGCTGGCATCACATCAGGACACAGTGAGAGATGTGAGATTAATCTTGGAGGATATGTTCACTTTGTTCAGCCCTGAGACTTGAAAAACTTTGAAATTATCCTTTAAAGTTTCACTGAATCACGTTGTCAATTTAAGCAACAAACTTTTACTCACTGATGCATTCTGGGACATTTCTTCTCAAGTCGTCACTGATGCACGCTGTGGTGAAAGGTAAAACAAACCCATGAGTCCGCATGGAGGGAAAAGTTAACAACAACACCAATGTGACATAACATGTGTAACCGATACGTGACAACCGCTGACAGCAGTTTCCTCCCCGTGTTTATCCATCCACCAAGTGTTTTACATCAATTACAAGGAAGTACTCGTCAGACTTCCACCATGCAAAACAGTCGATCTGCAGCTACCGAAATCTTCCTGTTTGCTTCATAATATGCAAATGTGCAGACATTGTACCTGGAGCGTGATACGTTTCGGTCCAGGTCACGCCACAATAACTCGGCAATGTTTTCACTGTGACTCGCACTTGTTGGTTCGGAGAAATAACGTTGCACTCGTCCTCAACCTCGACCTAAAGGAGAAAGGCAAGTAAATAAATGTTTGCTCATAATGTCAAAGCAGAGTTTAGTTTCTGTGTGCTTGCTTGCAATAACTGTTAAGAAGACATTGCATTAGCTGTCAGTGGTGCCGTCAACCGTACCTGCAGTCCAAACATTCTCTTTCTGGACGCCTTTGAGATGCTGAAGTTTCGGCAGTTCTCCAACATCCCTGCTGTCACCGTGCAAATGGACAAGCCGTGGATGGACTCTGGTGATACACGTATCAGAGTAAGAAGCTTGTTAACCAGTGGGATAATCGTTATAAAATAATAAATGCATCGTTTTTATTGACAGGGCGGATTAAAGACGGCAACAGGATGATTAAATGGGTGTATCAGCTGCAGACAAGGTGTTAAGGGAATCCATAAAGGTTATTACAGTTTGCTGTGTATGCGAGTTCCTGCAGGAGTGTGTGCAGGATCAGGAAGAGAATAACTGACGCTTCCGTCACGCAAAAGCAGAAGTTTGATCGCGGAAAGTGGTTTGTTATATCAACGCAACTTCCTTCACCGTTGACCTTTCCAGAGTATTTTGTCCTTCGTGATGAACGAATGTAAACATGATGAGCCAACTACAGCTGTACTTGGACTCCACTAGGCAAGCTTAAACGCTTCACGGTTGAAGTTCAGGCTATTTTAGCTCCTGTCTAAAATGCCGCCCTCATTTAAAAAACGATTTTCCTCTGACTGGCCAACTCCCGGAAGCCTGCTGAGGGGCAGCGTACCTGCATTTCATGGCTGGAGGAGGTGACCGAATAAGCAAAATAATAAAGTAATATCTACGTTTAGTATGTTGATTCCCTTCATGACAAAAGAATTGCAAATTAGTTCATTTTTAAAGATCAGACTATATAGGTACATAGGTCGGCATATGTTTGCTAGCTTCTGTATTACGTGACATTTGTAGGAAAAGTCCAGTAAATGTTCCACCCTTTTAGACCCGTCACACATACATACCCGTGAGTTGAAAGGCGGTTTTGATTCGAAGGTGTAGCGAGCACCTCTGCCTCTTCTCACAACTCATTACGGTGGAGAGGCTGATGTTGCGGAAGACGGAGGAGGAGTTGAGACCTTCAGCAGGGTTCTGACACGGAGGAGGAAACACAACTGCACATGCCAGAAAAAACACACATCTGCACGTTATACCTCGGAGCACAGTAGGATAATTACAGTAAATGAGGTGTCAGACACGCACTGAATAAGGTGAGTTTTTTGTGTTGATTTTTGTCTCGTGTGCATGCATGAGATGTGATGTAGCAACCATGCTTGTGCAAACTCACATCCTTGGTTGATCTTGCACTGAAGGCCCTGCAAGAAGAGAGGAAAAGCAGTTGAAAATACAGATACAAAGGTCAAACATTTGACTGGGCTTAATTGCAAAACCTTGGAAAACACACTGTTTATCCATCAGGAACTGATGACTGTGGAACCTCCTTTGGGCCCTGAGGGACCAATTCCAATTTGTCTTTATTCCCTGATGACTGACAATGGCACAGTATGTTCTCACTCATGTGACGTGGAGTATTTCATTTTTCCGCTGACGGCTTCAGTAGTTTCCTTAACATGGTAAAATCTCATCACAGGAGGATATGAGTGGTGAAAGAGCTGCTTATCTGATTGGTGTTTCCAAGGTTAAACTTGATGAACGGTGTCTTTATTATGTCCTTGTGAACAATAACAAGCATATAAACATAGAAATGTCTATGTAGGTCAGAAGAGTAGTTTGTCCACGGACACAGAAATAGAATTAAACCACTCCATTTGAAACTATTTTGGTTCCCTCCTTAAAATTAAATAGTTTCTTCAATTACATAAACAGCAATAAAGGATGACTTGAACCACGAGATACAGTTTTACTGTTCCAAGTGCGCGTGCAATCATACAGGTATCACTCCGCTGACGCACTACTTAACCTATTAACATGGTATTACACCAACCAACACAAAGTAGTGCCTATTTACTCTTCTAAATTAATTGCTTTACCCAATACATAACAAACAGGTACACTGAATGACCTGGGACGAGTTTTTGAGGACCGACTCACTGATCCACGTCCGCGCGCTCACTGAGCACCTTAATTGATAAATTCCTCGCGCTTAGAAATCCTTCGAGGAAATCGAGTTCCAAGGTTTACTCAAGAGAGGCTTTAACTGAAATAATAATAATAAAATAAAATAATAATAGTAGTAGCAGCAATAAAATCATAGGCAGTAGGAAATAGTTACCAAAAATAATAATAATAATAAAATTATAAAACTCGGATATAAATATATGTAAAATTTGTGACGGTAATTTCTCCTGAATAAGCAGTTTTACCTGAGAACACTTGGTGCTACACGACTTTATCCTCTCCAGGTCCATTTGTTCTGCAGCAGCTCGCAAACACGTGAGCAAAACAACCCAAAGGATCATTTTTCCCTCGCCAGCCTCTGACCGGTCCTTGACTTTCTTTTATACTCTTTATATCGTCTTTATAATCTTTACAGTCCGAGTCTTTTCTTCTCGTGCGTCTGTGCTGCGCTGCGGGGGTGGATGCGGCTCGGCTGAGAGACAGCCTGGTATGACAGCAGGTCGGATGCTGAGGAGGCTCCTGTCCTGATTTGACCTGAATGCAGTGACAGCCAGGTGTGGACTGATGGGGCAGAAGCAGGCACACAGAGGAGTGAAAGACAGGCTGCTTCCAACATGGGATTTAAGTCATCTCACAGGGGGCGGGGCCTAGAGATGTGAATATATGTCCTCGTGTGTGTGTGTGTCTGTGTCTGTGTGTGTGTGTGTGTAACAAAGAAAAACAAACAAATGGGCTTTTCCATCATCGTTTCCAAGAAGGATGTTTAGCACATTCAAGTTATATTGCAATACCATAACAATTAGTTCTCACAAATAGCACTGTGACACACACACACCCACACATACACTCACACACATAGAACAAGCAGTAATGGTATATTTGGATGCGCTTGGAAGGATCAAGATGTTTCCAACTGCTTCCTTTTGTTTGATATGAAACTGTCACATATCTTTCCTCAGGGGGAACACGGTACGTTTTACTGTAAAAACAGCAACCCTGTAATTAAACAGCAGTTCAATCACTTGTTAGAAAGGCGACTGACACGGCAGCTAAAATGTGATGAGTCTTGTGGTGTTTTGGTGGAAACTCTTTCGATGCGACGGAGCAGTTCAGGAGTTCTACTTGCAAAAAATGTAATCACTTGTTGAAGGTTTCAGTTTCAACACAAAAGCCAATCCGGAGGGTTCAGACTATAAGGGTTCATATAGGCCCCTGACATTTAACTCACCACTGGTTGCATAAAGAAACTTCCCCCCCGGGTTTATCCGACATGTACAAACACTGGCAACATGCAGATGAGTGCAAATTTATTTGTTTCTGCTTTCTGAAAAGGAGATTTGCTGTGCTTGGGCGTAACCTTTAGAGAATCATATTTAACATTTTAAAATGTATCATAACTTCTGCAATAACAATTTTTGGTCCATTTTGGGAATAAACCGTGAACACAAAAAATTACAATACATTTAACTGATATCATCATCCCTTCAGAGGTGTGTCTCTAGGCACCAACAGACTAATATAAATGCTAAACTATTTTCACCAGTCAGTTTCTAACATGGTTGTCTTCTATTTGGTGCTGGGTAGCTTATGTTAATTACATAACGGTCCTAAAAGTTCTGATGAAGTAGAACGACACAGTTTAAATAAAAACCCAGTCATGTTGTAGGCTGTGTATTTCTTTCTTTAGAGGAGCAGTTTCAGAATTGTGCTTTTTTTGGTGGCTACGAGTTAAGCAAAATGCATCCATACAAATGTATTATTATTTGCGTAGTTACTTAAAGCATTATGTCACAGTTTTACCTTAAAATGTTGGCTTGAAAATCATTTTGATGGTACACTGTCATGTAATATGGAGAATGGCGTCTCTTCTATTCCTGGAGGTAGCAGCTTCCATAGAACTGCCATGGCTACTGCCTCTGTTTGCAGCAGCTGCCAGTTACCTGCCACGGCTACTGCCTCTGTTTGCAGCAGCTTCCATAGAACTGCCACGGCTCTTGCCTCTGTTTGCAGCAGCTGCCAGTTACCTGCCACAGCTACTGCCAATGTTTGCAGCAGCTGCCATAGAACTGCCACGGCTACTGCCTCTGTTTGCAGCAGCTGCCATAGAACTGCCATGCTGGGTCACTAGTTTTTTGACCTCAAATAATGTTACAAGTAGTGCAGTACTCTCCCAACCGACATATAAACAGAATTTAATGTTGCAGCGATCTGTTATTACCACCTTAGCCAGGAGAGGCCACTGATGCTAAGCATAGCATTACGTACTTTTAAGAGAGGGAAAAGATGCTATTAGATTAATGTTATATACAAATGGTTGGTTTATCTGTATCGATACAAAACATGAAAAAGAGAGAAACGAGCCAATCTGAATCAGTAACTCAGTAACAGAAACTCGTTTCACATAGCACATATTTTCTCCATTGTTATTGTAAAAATATTTATTAAAGCACCTGACCTATTTCATTTCACAATTGACATCCTCTTTCATAACCTTCATATCACAGCTCTATCTACCTCTAATACAGAGTTACCTGCATGACTCACAGAGGGAGTCGTCACGTGAGTTCTCACATCCGTCGTTCATGAGAACACCGTGTCCTGTCAGCGGCAGAATGAGCTGTCACAGACAGGAGTTGTGACTAAACAAAAAAAAGGAATGTCTTGAGGCAATATGTATAACGAAGAAGAAAAACTTCCTACCTTGCTATGCTGGGAAGTAGACAGGGAACATACTCTAGCTTCCAAGCACTATGACTATGATGACCTCATGATCATCTTAATAGTAATTTATCAATGAATAACGCAATTTTGGTGAGTACAGGTAGATAGAAATATACTAGTGATACTTGAAGTCGCGTGTGTCAACATTGTATTTTCACCCGTGTTTCCCTGTCAGGCTCTCTGCATTTCTCTTAAATGCAGTGTTGTGTAATAATATCAAAGCACTGGACCATAAAAGACATGACACAGAGGGTGAGGTAAAGTGTTTGCTGCCATGCTTAGTTACTGTTTGTTCTGTTGTGTTTCATCTCAATGAGTTGCCATTAGGAAAATACAACACATAGACCTGTGACCCAAATCCAGGAGTCTAATAATAGAATAGCGATAATTACTCAGCTACTTTTCAACTGTTGTGCCGAACCAGTATGACACATACGCAGGAGGGGAACACCAACACATGCCTGTCTTAACTCATATCATGTACTAACAAATACTGTAAAAAAAACACTGATCTGATCTGATACAATGGTGTGCGTGCTACCGTGCACAGTTGTTGGGTAAACATATCCATCTACTTTTGTGTAATAGCTCCATCTATGGGGATTCAGAGTGTATTGCAATTGGCGCCATATCTACTACATCCATGTCCTTTCTCAGACACAATGGCTTTGATTTTCTATAAGGCAAAAATTAAGTTTAAATAGGTTGTAAGCCATTATTAATTTGTATTAATTTATGTATAGTGAGTCACCAGGTCTTAAGTCATAACTGTAAGTATTCTTTTAAAAGCAAGTCTGCAGGTTTGAATGTAAATTCATTCATTTAAGCTTAATTCAAATCTAGAGGAGCAATTGAAGGCATTCCCTCATATTTAATGCTTACTAGTTAGTGCTGCTGCTGTTAACGTACTAAAAAGTAAAAGACCTGATGAGCTGACCAAAAGCTAAGCGGGATTAAAAACTCCAAAGAACTCCTCGCTAAGTAAAACTTGCAAGTGTGAGTCTGCTTTTACCTCTGCAGGTAAGAATGACTACGAGTGCCCCAAATGGGTTCTCTGCCTGCAGATCCTAGCAAATGAGTTGGTATGCAAATATAATTATTATCGCATTATTAAAAGCAAGGAAAGATAATCAGAAACACATTTTTACATTTGCCGTTTTACTGTAAAAAGGTTTTTAAAGACGTCTTTCAGCCTGAATCCGATGCTATTTGAGGGTCTTAGCAGGGAATAGTTTGGGTAACTGCTGGTATAATCAACAGGACGTCATTGATGTGTGAAGTGATTTTGGTGACACACATTGAAGGTGGAGGGGGGGGGGGACCAATCTAAAATTTGCCCTAGGGCCCCAACAAAGTCAGAGCCGGCCCTAACTGGTCCTCTTGATTAGACAAGTGAACCCACAAAAATTACCCAAAAAAAATATTGCCCGAGCCGTATATTTCTCTCATATCATGTGTATGTTATTACAGTATTACATTTCAATATTTAAAGTTGTATATGTAGCTATCACCGATTCTGGACGTCGCCAACATTTTTTGCAGTGTGTCTTCATGATTGCGTCACGTGACGCGTTAATCGCCCGTGTAGTTCCGCGTTCACGACGGGGGGAGAAGAGATGTTATGGCTCTCCGAGGAAGAGTGCAGGGCTTTACCCGAGCCATCCTCGCCGATTTGACCATCGTCCCCCTCTGAATGAATGAGGCATTAACCATCTGAGGCTCTCCTCCTCCGCCTCTTCTTCTCCGTCGAGTCTGTCGTCGTCCAGCGCGGCCGAGCTGGGGGGGAATCCGGGGAAAGGGAGCCGCGGCGCCGCGCACCGGCCGACGGACACCCCGCCGCGACGAGCCACCAACATGCTCACCCGGGTCAAGTCCGCCGTGTCCGGGTTCATGGGTGGGATCATGGCCGGTGGTGGGGGCAGCCCCGGCTCGGAGCTGCCGCTGAAATTCCCCTATATGAGACCGGAGTTCCTCGGACTGTCCCCGGATGAGATTGAGTGCTCTGCAGACCACATAGCCCGGCCCATCCTCATCCTGAAGGAAACCAGGAGATTACCGTGGGCCACCGGATACGCCGAGTAAGTAACCCGACATGTCTTCTAAAGGCCATCGCAGTAAATACAAAGCACCTGCATGCAGTTTCACGGAGGCCCTCGTCGTAATAAACCTGCTTGTGTTTAACGTGGAGCTCTGCTGCACCTGTTGTGACCTCCGTCCATCTCCCACAACGACCTCTGACCCGCGTGACGTCACTCTGCGTGCATTCCGCAAGCTGTGCATTTAAATTCAACTTGCGTGAGGTTTAACACGCAGAGAGATGAAGATGACTTCCACGGGATGCACCTTGTAGAAGCAGCATCTGGGTGTTACTCCACCTCCTTTCTGCAGCGAGATATGCTGCTTCAAACCCGCCTGGATGAGGGATCACAGTGGGGAATCAGTCCAGATACACACCTGGACATGCATATGGTCAATGCATAGTACCAATACCAATCTTATATGTCTTATTATACCTAACAAAATGTAACAAATAAATTCATATATAGATGGTATTGAAGTATCCCTTATTAATCACCATTAAACAATACAACTGCAACAGTTAATTGCTGATGCAATGGGCGTGTTGCACTTTGATTAGCCATAATAATTATACAACATGCTAATCAGAACTTTCAATGCATTTTAGATGATGATAATGTTGCTTTTATGGTGCATGGAGAGATAGTTCATCGGCGTTCATGATTAATTGAGTGACAATCAGCACCCTAAGTACAAATAATTGCCTGGGAGTTCCTTTATGAATACTGATGGGAGGAAGGGAGGAAGTGTTTCTTCATCACCGTGATGCATGACGGTGACAATGCACGATAAACTTGACAACACAACCGCAGTTTCCCCTTCAATGTACGTGCAGTGACTCTGGAAGAACGTATTAGTATTGAGGGAAGTTATTTTTTCTTTGTTGCATCGCTAACCCCTGACGCTCCCCTGCTGCAGCTCCACCCTCGGCTAATGCATCATAAAATCCATTCCCGGATATCAAGCTCGCTCTCCACCCTGATACCAGTCAGGTATTTGCATAAGTGAAGTTACCAAGTCAGGACTTAAGTGATAAATAATCAATACCTATGACATTCTTGGAGCACATAAGGATCAGAGCAGGACGCTGGTATAGATAATGAAGCATCGTCTAATAATAACTATCTTTGATATCTGCAGTCTCCTCCTGCACATGTCTGCAAGAATCATTATTGCATTGACAATCATAAGCATTGATAGATCTTAAACCCACAAACAAATGCATGTGTGTATGTTAAATAAACATATGCACATGCCATCATTACATGCTTATACCGTCTGCATGTGTTCAGCTGTTTCCGTCCCTCTCTCTCTTTCTGTCTCACATTAACTAGCGTTTGAGAACCAATGATGCTGCCTATAAATAGCCCTGCCAATTTCTTAACTCTCACACACACACACACACACACACACACATTCACAACACCCTCCTGAGACGTCTGTCAGACTTCCCGGTCTCATTGGAGCCGTCTACACGTTCTCACATTCTCATCTTTTTTTAGTACTTCGATGACATCATACGGCCAATATTTCTTTTTAGTTCTTTTGCTATATTTCTTCCTCACACACACACACACACACACACACACACACTCGGAGTGTCTCTGTGGGCCCGGTGTGGTTAATGAGTTCAACTCGTATCAGCATTTCTCTGTAATTAAAGCCGCCCGTGTTGTAATTGCAACAGTCGTCCCGGCTCTTCCGTCTCCACCCTGACACCTTAAAATCTTCGTTTTCTATGATACTTTTTAATTTGTTTAATCTATATATTACATTTGATTTACTTCAATTCACTTTTAAACCTTTTCTCCACATTCGCTGACGTTTCCAATTTTGCTGCAGAGGAACTGAATCCTTTTATTTGAATACCTAAATATACTGTGTTGAAATCTACCTGCAGTCATCTGTAACGAAATCACTGATGCTCGGTACTCTTGATGGCAGCTGTGGTTCTATCTCAACATGTATTAGTATAGAGAGTAAAACAACGGCTGCAAACAGAAAAACAAAAAGAAAAACACTGGAATTTTCCTTTAAGCAGCCATTAAAATGCTACTTTGACAATAATCAGTTGGTTATGTTCTTACATGACAAGAGCAATCAACTACAAACTAACTGCAAAATAGAAAAACCTAATTAAAAAACGTCTTTGCGCGAGCCGCCCCCCTCTCGTAACTCTCCTAATGTTCCCGTTAGTGCGTCTCATGGGCCCAGAATCTGTTGCAGAGGGTGAAGAAACAAAGGAGGCAAAGGACTTTTCAGACAATGGAGAAGAAAATGAGGTTCCGTGCCTAATGGGAGCAAAGCTAATTGTTCCCATTGATTGATCGGCGGAGTAATGATTCGTCGTCGGGAGCACTTTTCGATCGCACAATAGCAGCAGCTGCAGCTTCTGTTAGACGCCGTAACACAATGTGATTATTGAATTTAGTGCATTGTTCTGGTGATGAGGTTCCTGCAGTCAGTGTTCAAAAGTCTGCAGACACACACATGTAGAATCACACATGCATACAGGTCATTATAATGCTGAGTTCACTGATGGCAGACGAACGCTGTGAAAGCAGAGCCGGGTTATTAAAGGGAGGATCCGTCCACTTTGACAAGCCGGTTTTTATACAGTACATGTGTGGTAAAAGTCACATAGCTCCTTGATAGAGGATGTAGCCTGGCAACCAAGTCGACTTCTAACTGTCCTTCACATGAGTCATTAGTTGCAGTCTTTTAAAGAAATGTTGGATGGACTTTCTCCACAAGGCCAAGAAATGTTCCTTTAGTGTCTTCGGTGCCTCGGTATCGGCAGATTTAAGGGTCTGATTCATCCCTAACAACAATCGAGTCCGATCGGAATTGATTACCTCCCCAAACGATCCTGTAGCGTGATTGAAGGAGGGAATATATTGCACGTGTAGAACACACTTTCAGCGTTCAGTGTTTTCTGTAATACGAACCTTTTATTGATCTTTCGTTCGACCGTTGCAGATTAGGAACGAGATGATGTGCAGCCGCCTCCACTTAGCCAGAAGATGTCAGACAGGTGGAGGCAGCCTGTCATACAGTACAAAGCCTTCAGCTCTCTTCCCTGGTTGTTCCATTAAACATTCAGATTTACAGTATTGTACATGCTCTCATTACATGCATCTGCTGTCTCCATGCATCCGTCCCTCTCTCTCTCTCTATCTCACGTTAACAAGCGTTTGAGAACCTGTAACGCTGCCCAGCTGAAATCATCCCAGCGTCTG
>CAAKHC010013288.1:0-11771 GCA_901007825.1 Macroramphosus scolopax
GTCATACGTGCTTGACCGTTGGACTGGTGACCCGGGGATGGGGTGACACTGAAAGAGCTTTAGACGCAAGCACTCCCTATTTTTATTGCATACACACATATTTCCCCACTTTTTGACGCTTTCTGAAAACTTCAAACAAACAATCTTGTCAAATCAATCTCACAGGGATGTAACAACTAGCCTTGCGGGACAACTATTGGTTTAAGAGTTAAATATATCTCTCCCCTCTGGGGATAAGAGTCATGGGAGAATGAAGCGTCTATTTGCCTGGCTGGAGCTCAAAGTCAATTACAGCATGGTGGCATGCAGCCTGCTGATATGATATACCAGCCATCTAACCCAAGGCCTCCTTGGTATTTGTTTTGTCTCTATGTGCCTCACCTCTTTGTCTGCCTGATTTTTTTGCTCCCTTTCTCTTTTCGGTCTCACTCTGCTGCCTCTTCTTCTGTCCCTTTATTTCCCCCGAGACCTCTGTTCCCTTCCCCCTTATTCATCGCTCTTTTTCCAATTTCTTTCCCTCAATATCCTTTATACCCGCTGCCATACCTCCACAGCGGTGAGTGCACTGTCATTGTCGCTGCGGCGTCAGAAGCGTGACTCCCTGTCACCGCTGGAGGATGACGACGTACGCGAGAACATCATCACCTATGATGATGAGGGAGGCGGCGAGGCTGACACGGCTGCGTTCGATATCGCCGCGCTCCAGAGTGCCCCGCACAGCTCGCGCTCACGCGGCTACCGCACGCTGGACAGCAGGAATATGTAAGTAGGAAGTAGGAAGATACAAACTATATATAGTGTTGTTTAATTGCCTCAAACCTCTTGGCTGGCCTCTTATTACATGCTAAAAGTGAAAGGAAACCAATCCACCCACTCAGCGAAGAAGCTTTAATCTCTGTCTCGCAGCACATAATTGATCCACTTAAGAAACAGACTGAGCTGTAACTCCATGGCCATAATCGGTCACCAATCAAAATGATGAGACATACGGCTATCACGCTTTGTAGTCCTGGGAGACCACGTTGTTCAGCTCATTTTGTTCGAGCTCATTTATTCCCCGCTACATCAGTGTGTTGTTTGCATCCACTTTGATGTTTCTTTGAAATATTTGTGTTGCCTTTGGTCTGATAATTAGCTCCAATGAATTCATACGAGCCATATGGAGAGGCCATGAACAAGTACAAAGGCTGCCTGTAGTTTATCGCAAATTGCTTTTCCCAATTTGTGGAGGTGGACACGAGAACACCAAAAAAAAAGGTTCCTAAATCTAACGCAAACTATTGCAATTCCCTGCAATAATTCCCACCTTCGTGAAGCTTATTGTGTGTCATACTTGGGGAGAGTTGGTAACTTTTGAATATGCGGTTTGTTTCAAGAGTTGATTGAGTTTTCTAACACAGAGCATCAATTTTCTCTCTCTTTACAATTTACAAATTCCCGGAAATATAGGAAATGCTAGATGTTGTTTTGTGTCTTACAGACGCTACAGCCAACGTGGCCAAGACAAAGCCCGCACCTACAGCTGGGCTCAGAATCCAGGTGTGGATCACAACTACCCAGGCCCGGGAGTCCCCCTCTATGGTCGCCTCTGCTACAGCAGCCACACATTGCCTGTTCTTCGCCGCACACCGGGTGGAACGTTTGAACCAGGCCTCGCAGAGATGGGTTACCGCTTCCCTGGAGGCCAGCCAGACCACTCCCTGGTCATCCAAAACCAGGCGGCCATGGCTGGCCCGATGGAATCCGGAGCTGTGTACATAGCGCCCACAGACCTCAGCACGGGAAGCCGGACAGGAAGTCGCACGGGCAGCCGCGATGGGACCGCACCCCAGAGCGGTGTGAGCACGTCAGACGGAGGAACGCCACGGACCAGCGACAGCCAGGAGAGAAGAGGGATAGGAACTCTGAGCAACTGTACGGAGGAGCACAGAGAGGACAAAGCGAACCACAGTCAAGATGTGGACTGGGTAAGCATCGCAGAAAGTTTCAAACCAAACACGCAGTACATCGCACAAAGCAAAATCCTTGTGGCTGCACTGCCATTATTATTAGCATGAGTCATAGTAGTATGCATCTTTCCAATTTCCTGCAAGGCTTTGTGGCCAAAGCTTAATTTAGGATATCAAATAACTTCAAATTCACGCTGACCTCCATGAACAGCCAGCGGCTCTTTCCAGCCGTGATAGAAAAGAGTTAATTTTGTGCATCTCTGAATGAAAGAATCACGCAATCCTTCTCTTTGATACACAGACGTGGTAATAATACGGTGTCACTTACGCTGCTTACGCTGTAATCAGCGGCTCTTTTGTAGGACTGTAAGCACTCATGTAATGATCTTCACAATACTACGTGCAAATGATGCAAACTGTCTGTGCGTGTTTGGTGAGAAACTAGTTGAGACTGCAATGAATTCTAGATGGATGTCTGGCTTAAAGTTTAAGGATGGAGGAAAAGTGATGGATGTTGCATTAAATAATGAATTAAAATTGAAAAAAAATAGCTTGATTAATGATATATAGCAGCAGTGAAGAACGCATTAAAGTTTTATGAATTGCTCAGTTATTCAATTTAATAAGCAAATGGCTGAGTAATGAAGTAATTAAGCAACTATGAAATAATTATCAGGTTTGTGTTCAGATTGGTATAATCTGATATATATTTCAGTGATTGCCGCATGGACACTTTTAATCTCTGAAGGGAAGCAAAGAGGTCCAGGACAATGTCAAAGGAAAGATGATGAGCCTGATCTATCAGCACATTTATATCCTGCTGTTCATTATCGTTTCTATGTTTTGTATTATTTATTAGGCCGTAGCGAGTCTGCCGAGCCCTTCCTTCATTTATTTTTCAAATATTTTATCTCTCGATCACTTCCCGCTCCATCTCCCTCTCACAGTGCAGTGTTAGCTCATTCTAGTGTTCAATTAATATCTACGGCGTCTTCCAACTCTGCTTTTTTCCTTTCTGCCCTGCTCAACGTCCGCCCCTCCTCCTCCTCTCAATCTTTTGTACTCCTCACCTGCTTTCCCTCCATCTGGGCACTATGTCATCACCCTCCCTCATCTTTCTGCCTTTCTAATGACTTTTATCTCAATTGTCCTCTCTGCTTGGATATTGTTCTCATCCCATTCCTCTTTTGACTGCCCAAACCTAACAGTATCACACCCTCCCCCAACCCCGGACTGACACCATTCATGCTCACCTACGTTCCCTCCAGGTGCAGTCTGAGACATTACCCAGGGAGCACAACCTCGTCCTGACCCGATCCGGCTCCATGATTAGCCAGGGTCATGTCGGAGCCTGGGTTTGCGACTCAGCTACCCTCCCCATGGCGGGACGAAGGGCCTCCCGTGCTGGCTTGTCTCCGAAAGGCTCGGGCTCTGGTCAAGCCGAAACTGACTCCAGCGGAGGAGGAAACGGAAGTGGGGCGGCTTCCACAGATGGACAGCACCAACCTATCGGTGGACGCAACTACGTCACTGTGCTGCAGGGGGGTGTACCTGGACAGAGGGACCACGGCATGGGAAGAGGAGGACTAGAGATGGGAAGCAACTTTGTGATGGCAAGGCCAGACAGGGAGGGTGGGGGGATACCTCTGAACGGGACTCCGTCTGTTTACCCAGAAACAGCAGGGTTTATTGCGGACTGGCGTGATCGGGTGGGTTTTGGGGGGTATGTGTTGGGAAGAATGGATATGACGCCTCAGCTTCTACCCTTCCCTGGTCAGCCGCGAGGAGGTTATGGTGGAGTTATGGGCTTTGGGCCTGGCTGGGTTCCAGGAGTCGAGGCTGCCAGAGGGGCCCCGGTGCCTGGTGGTCCCTCTTTGGCACTGAGGGTTGGCGAATTCCTGCGTTTGCGTCTTGCCCAAGTCACGTTTGACCCCACACAGCCACCTTACGACTCGGTGCAGGTTTACGGTCTGGAAGGCACAGGGTCCCGGGCCGGATCCCTTAGCTCGCTGGAGAGCGAAGGAGAGAAGGATGCAGACAAGGAGGACTGGGGAGCAGGGATGGAAGAGTGGGGGCCCCAGTTCCAGAAATTAGCCCAACTCTTCAAAGACAGGGAGAAAGAGAGGGAGGAGAACGAAGACGTCGAAGATGGTCACAAAACGGAGAAAGAGGAGCCAGAGAAAAAAGAGAAAGGAGATCAGGCTGGAGAAAAGGTGAAAGACTGAGAAAGGACAAAAATGAAACAAACAAGGGCAAAGGGGAGGAAAGAGTCAGCGAGGGGAAAGAAGGATGATGAAAAGGCAACCAGGACAAGAAAAATGTGAAGAGAAGTTAAAGGGGAAAAAGATGAAGAGGTAAAGTAATAAAAAGAGACAGAGAAAAATGAGCCTAGGGAGGGAGGAAAATACGAAGGCAGGGGAGGGAATGATTGATGTAATTTCAAGCAATAAGTGTTGAAACGCTGATATGGTTGAGCACAGATACTGAGACAATGCAGAGGATGCTCCTGCTCGGGGCTGCAACAATTTGTTAAAACGCTACGGACAAAGAAAAACAAGCCAAACATCCAAGACTCGATTTAATCCAACTCTCAAATATGGAATGGAAACAGCATGAAACCGGAAGGAAGACTGTTCTTTGTTGTGCTGGGAGAGTCACTGAGGGTTTATGGATGTGATGCTGATCGTGTGTGTGTGTGTGTGTGTACACTCTTGTGAATATTTGCAAAAACCTCACATGTGCCAATGTATGTGATTAGTCCCATTTGTGCTAGCATGTATTAGTCCTAACATTGGCCAAGTTGTCTGTCTGAAGAAATACTGAAGAAGCTAAAAGAAACTTTAATTCTGTTTCCCCTGGACAGTTTCTTGTGCCCCGTCCAGTTTAGAACTATGGGTTGTTGTTTTGTTGTGGGCCCGATGGGCGCGTAGATCTTAAAAAGGAGCTGAGGTCAGCTGCATTGTTAATGCATCCCCATCATGATGCAGCAGAGCTAAGTGTCTGCGCCAGTGACCAACAAAAACTGGTCTACAGATATGATGCAATATATATATCCTGTTATTTAGATAATCCAGGAGTTAGGATGCACCGAAACAGGCAGGTGCACTGGAGATAATCCAGGAATTAGGATGCACCAAAATAGGGAGGTAGATGTGCTATATTGTTTCATATCTACAGATATGATGCAACATATATCCTGTTATTTAAAAGGGAGATAATCCAGGAATTAGGATGCACCAAAATTGGCAGGTGCATGATGCATGTTGTATACAGAGAGGATGCGCTGCAGCACAACCATACAAATATGAAAACTAAACTAAAACATTGCCTTTTCCAAGAACATCCCACCTCATACATCTCAGGGAGCTTCGGTGGATGCCTGCTGCTCCTGTAAAGGTCTGCTTGTCTGCCTCAGGTCCATGGACCCTCCATCCAAACCCGTTTCCAACTTATGTGATGAACAAAAATATACAATGAATATTTATCGTTATTCCCTCACAGCAGAAAAAAAAAAAAACGGCCTCTCCACATTAAGAGAGATGCTGTGTGCATTTACCCAGGAGACACAGCTAGGTATCTTCATCGATTATTTAGACCTCCGAGCACGCAGCACCTACAGGATTTGTCAGAATCTGATGCTAATAGACAGTTAGCTTTCTTCTGCGCATCCAGAGCATCACATCACGCACAGCCCAGGCCCCATTCAGTGCAGTTGTTGTGGAATAAAGCAGTCACCCTCCCGGTAAATTGCCTTTTATGTCGAGCGATGCGAGCCGTCCAGGTGATTGCCATCGCATGTTGTATCGATGTGTCGTTGTTCCTTTAGCAATTTAGTTTAAAGGTTAGAGATGCTGCTTTCAGTGATTGTAAGCGCTTCCGTTTGGCACAGGAACGTCCCTGCAGCAGATATAGCAGTTAAGAAGCAATAATACAAACGGTTGTTGTAAACCTTTACAGGGCCGAGGACACGCTGCAGAATTTAACTTTAAGCTTCCGAATTACTTCTTTCAGACGGTCGATTTGGCCACGTTAGGAGTCGCACTGGGTCCAAGAAAGCGTGTACACAAGCACAGGTGTTTAAATAATCACAACAGTGTATGTACTGTATGAATGTGTGTGTGTGTGAAGTCGTGATACTCAGACGATTTGAAGACGGGACTGAGGATGATGATGTATAAACTGCGACGTTAGATTTTGGGGACGAAGCTCCAGAGTCAACACTTAGCAAAAGAGTTAAAGGAAGTGGGGTAGTACACGGGGGCTTACAAATAAATAGTTGAATATCAAACGAATGGAGCAAAGGGGGGAAGGATGGAGAGAGGAATGGTCGGGGAAGTGAGACAACTGTAAAGAAACTGTTTTTTTTTTTTATTCCATTAGCAGTGAGCTGAAAAGGGAATTTTTCAGCTCACTAAATAAAAACGATGAATCATTTAAATCCCGCAAAAGAGTCCGCCTCCTCTCGGCCCCACAACACACAACAGACATTGTGGAAATGTTAATGATTTCGGGATGTGATCCACCCCAACAAGCCCCTCTCATTCTCCGTCTGTTTTTTGTAGTTAGAGTGTCGGTATGTTTACAAAGATACACGCACACTCAGACACCGAGGAAGTGATTTACATCGTGAAGCTTTGATTGTACTACGGTAAATTATTAAAACAAGCCCTCCCCCAAGTATTCCATCAACTATATGGAGTCATGTTAACTACTACTGATCTCAAACATTTTTTTTTTTTTTATAGAATAACTATTTTTTATGTATAATCCGCCCTGTGGTTCACACCCGACGTGTCCGAAAGACAAAGAATGCATGACGACAACAAAAAAAAAAAACGGCAATCAACTCCCACCTTGAACACTCTTACTGCCCAAATGAAAACTTCCATAGATTAGTAAGGAAACGATAGAAGAACACAGGCGGACAGATCTTTGTTGTTGTTAGACGTCAGGATGCAAAGGAGTTTTCAGCTGGAATGCACTTTTATACTGTGTGATGTTCAATAATAGATCATGAATAATGTCAAAGATTACAACTGTTTTTATAAGATGTTTGACTGTATGTAAAAGTATTTCAAATGTAAATATCACTGGAGATTCATTGAAAGAGAGTATATGAAATTAAAAAATCTGTCCAAGTGGAGCGCTGTCGGGACTATCTGTAGATTAGAGGTGGATTAAATGAATTTAATATCCTCCTGGACTTCAAAAACAACAGCTTGTATTCAACATCTGTGTACCAAGTGAAGGGGCTGGGTTTGTTTTGTGGTAGCTCTTGTCTGAGATGGGCGAGCCAGACATTCCACCATACGTGTGTGTGTGTGTGTGTGTGTGTGTGTGTGTGTGTGCGTGTGTGTGTGTGTGTGACCTCTGGCTGAAGTTTGTTGTGCAGAATATTTGTTACAGGAAGCGGCAGAGCCAGTCAGTCCCAGTGAGGAATCATTCTGATGAAAATCCAGTGAAGTGAAGAAAAATCAATGGGGATAAAATATATAAAAAAAATAAAAAAAAATCATTATTTCCCTAAACGTTAGTTTCGAGGACATTTCTGTCAACCCGGTTGCACTGCCTGGGAGATATAAAGGTTTTATAGATAGTTTTGTTGTCTATCCAGAGTTTATGAGAACGGAACTGTCCATAAAATTTAAACTTTTAGCATTTCAGGCAAGGCAACTGGACGTCCATACTAATGTCGTCCTGGCTTGAGCACAAATTAAAGGAAATTTATTTTCTTTGAGGACTGGGAGGAATAACGCCAACATCCCCTCGCCTGAATGTGGATGTCTCTCGTGCACATCACAGCAACGTCACTGCTTATCACTGGTAACTGTAAAGACACCCACATACGTTGAACTGCCAGCTTTGCTAGTGTCCGGCATAATCTTGTTGTCAATGTCTGCTACTGTCAGCACTTAGTTAACCGACCAGGATGTCAGGCTGCACACAGTGAAACGCAAAACACACCTCCTACCTGAGCCACAGACTTGTCCATTCAGTGCCGCTGTGCAGACGGGACGGCACTAGGACCAATGTACAGATACTGCACAAGAACTGGAGGAGAGTGGGGGGTGCAGAACCTCGGGGGGGATCTTTTGATGCAACTTGGGATTTATTTGCATTCTGATCAGTGACAATAAACCCCAACCCTGAATTATCAATGCACTTACCGTGATTGTTCAAGCACAGTGTGTCGAGCTAATACACGTAACGGGGTCTAAAAACTACCTCAGGAGATTCTAGCCAGATGTGTATGTCATGTAAAAACATCTGTCTTGCCAAGACTCAGTTAGAAATGTGTTAGATATAGTTTCTGTCCTTTGACCCTAAAAAACAAGCTGTTGTTCTCCAGGCCGCATTAAAGGAAAAGGAAAAAGCATCTTCATTGTATACGATCATACAGAAGGCAGACAGCTGTTGTCGCCCCTGATCATTAGCATTTTGAACTTTGTATAATCTACGTGGATTAGAGAGCAGTAAAGATGAAGTTCTGTTTCGATCGTAGTCCCTAGATATGATTCATCAGTGTTTATAGGTAGTTTTATTAGCTCGCTAACTAGGCTGTTACTGTTGCAACTAAAATGTTAAAGTGCACAATTTACTCTTCATCGTCATTCTTGGCATTTACCGAGCAGCTTCAGCTGCATTACCTCCGCCCTCGGGTGGCCGAGCTCCATTTGCATGCAGTCTGAGAAATCCAAGCCGGATTGCCAAATAGATTTGTGACCTACGCAACAAATGAAGTATGAAACGGGACAATAGAGCTTTAAGGTGCGTTCCCTTTTGATTTACCTCCTCGTAACCTGATTTGGATTATATTAATGGCTTCAAAGCAACGTTAAGATGATATTTTAATGATATTTTTACAACGTTGACTTAGCTGATGGAGATGACGCTCAAAACTATGAACTATAAATTGTCCTTTAAACTTAACTTGATTTGTTTTAAAATGTCGAAGAAGATGAAAGCACTTTGAACTATTTTTCTGTGAGAGTAAATATTGGTGTTCAGACTAATGTGTCAATATCAAACGGGACAATGTGTTCCTGAGTGTGGAACTCAAAATAAACAAAAAACTCTGAAGGTTTATAAAAGCACCCAATGTTCAGGGGCAGCAACTGCAGATGCAATTAGCGCTGCATGCCACTTTCATTCAAATGATCTGGTTTACTCCCGTCTTGATTGGCTTCATATCTGCTGATTGGTCTAATTCAAAGCTCCGCTCCGGCTGATTGGTCAAAATCAAAGTGATGATGCATTTGAATTCTAAAGTGCTGCGTTGACGAGACCTCTTGACAGAGTTGATTATTCCCACCTCCTGAGACGGACAAATGAGATCAATGAAAAGCGTGATTAGTTGAATCATTTGTCCTGAATAGAATTCAAGCGTTCTGTTTCTGCAGCCCGGCTAACGAGAGTAACTGATGAGCTGATGATGTCAGGCCGTTTGTCAGGTCCTCTGTTCAAAAAGTCTTATACTGAAGTGATTTCGGCATCTAAGTATGCAGCTCAAGGGTATGTCATGACCTCTGGCCTGAAGGTAGACCCACATCGGTTCTGTGCCCCCCCCCAGTGACTTCATTACGCCTGCACGATATCGACACAATTCCACAATTGCGTGCTGAACAAAGTGTATTTATTTCTGTTGTACCTTTTCTTTTTGTAAATTTGAATAAAAAGGAAATATTTCCAAGAGATGAGTCAGACCTGCTCCCTGCTTCTTTCTGCAGTCTCATACATTTCCGAATAATCAAAGTTCTGCTGCTTATGTTTACCTTGTGTGCGTGTGCATGTGGGTGGAGTGCACAGAGGGAGGGAGAGAGATGTGGGTTGCATATGAATATGTGTGCACCTTGTGAGCCCATGTACTGTTGTGAGTCTGCCATGTCCAAATTGGCCTCTTGAAATTTCCAAACCATGGCATGTGTGTGTTTGTGTGTGTGTGTGCGTGTGCGTGTGCAGGCTCTGATTGCAGGATGAAGGGACACCTTGTCTGGTCTGATCCAGCCCGATGCAGAAGATGTGAGGTCCGTAATAGAGGACAGACGAAGGGTTCTGCAGAGCAATCATGCTTTCAGACGTCGGGAGGGGAGGAGGGGGGGGGGGGGGGGGGGGGGGGTCTCTGTTTGTTCACGGCCAAAAAAGAGGGACATTTTGAACTCCAAAGCTGCAGCAAATAGAGCAGACATGACAGCTGGGACCAAATAATACAAGGCCCCTTTACCAATCCTTTAACGGCTCGTGTCGTCTGCAGCTCATCCTGAGTGATGGATCGGGGAGATGTGCACCAGCGCTGTGTAACTGAATAGCTGGTTAAAAAGATTTATTATCATAATCATATATGAAGGAGGGGATTATTTCTACATGGTGGTTTAGGGAATGATCGGGTTAGCAGGGTCGCCGCTTGATTACAATGATAATACCCGCCTCAAGTCAGGGGAGGGAGAGAGAGACGGATAGAGAGAACCACATTAGCAGTTAATATGCAAGTCTGTTGCATTACATAGAATCGTATGTGTGATCGGGTTAGAGCTGATGCTGCAGAGTGCAGGGGGGAAGAAGCCCTCGCAATGTCTGTGGCTATGCATTCTCATAATTAAGAAATTCATATGGCGAGCGGAGGGAACATCAGAAGAAGACGGAAGCCTAGTTGGAGGCAAAACAGATCTTTGACTTTGCTTTAACAACCCCCCCGAACCAACACACATACACATGCATCACTACACACAACCTCTCTCAACAAACTGATAAAAACGTGTGCACTTATATGTTTATCAGGCTGCCTCCGGTGTCAACACCGCAATGCAGCATTCCAGGTGAGATGGCTGTCAATAATTACAGCATGCATAATTAATCGTGGTATAATGGCGGAGGTGCTGATCAAATGGATTCTGTTAAAGCCGCTTACCCGGGGAAAAGAAAAAAAAAACAACTTTAGTGGAGTAGCTGCACGCACACACACTCGGATGCACGCAACATGCTGCAGAATTGGATCAGGACACACAAGTTGGTGTGTGTGCGAGTGTGCATATATTCAAGTACATGGAGATTCCTCATTCTGTTTGAACCTCGCTGACACAGAAACCCTCTGGCTATTCAGCACAGTGCGAACGTGTGTGTGTCTCCCAGTGTGTGTCTGTACACTTGGTCCTGGTGCATCTTTGCATTTCAAGTGTGTATAAGCTTTAAAGGCGGCTTTTAAACACAAGTAAAGTGGGAATTTTCGACAGACAACTGTAACCTTTTGGCCGTGGAAACTTCCTGGCCCCGTGGTTAAACGTCTAACACCCGGCCCGGGTTGCTTTTAACTCCACCTCGTCCCCCCAGGTTGTGTCCTCACCTGTTCCTCTTTCTCACCCCCTTTTTTTGTCTTCCTGCTTCCTTCTGCTCGCTCGCTCGAGCGTTTTGCTCGGGACGCTCCCAGAGTTCACTGGCTCATTTGAAGTGGAAAATTAAATCTTCATTAACAATCTTAATTAGAGTTCGATCTCCCCATAGCGAGCTGACAGGGAATCCATAGTCCCATAGTGTAACAGGGGGGGAGTCGGAGTTGGTTTCAGGAAGGTGGGGGAGGATTAGAGGGGGTAATTAGTGATCGGGAACTTCAGGGTAAATTACAAGAGGTATTTAAACTTTAGAGGCAGGAAGAATGGGTGGAGATGACGGATAATTAAAGTCTCCCGCTCGGGGATGTTGGTCACTGAAATGATGAACCGACATGTGCAAGATGAGTTGGCAGCATGCATCCCTCCTCTCTGCAGACCTGGCATCCATTGGTAGGGCTCGGTGTGTGTGTGTGTGTGGGGGGGGGGGGGGGGGTTTTTT
>CAAKHC010013288.1:12397-24282 GCA_901007825.1 Macroramphosus scolopax
CAAGTAAGCTCATGAATTAGTGCAATTAGCCTGAAGACTGAAAAAAGTTATGAAGTTTTGTCTGTTCTGTCTGTAGTTCCAGTGTGATCAGGAACCATCGAAGTCTCTCAGGAGGCTCCTTTGTGGAAGCAATGAGCTGAGGAAAGAAAGATTTGTGTCTGCTGGAAGCCGGGTCCAAGGACCTTCATGTTCCTGTAAGAGACCAGAGCAGACCAGCAGTCTGGCCTGAGAGAGAGAGAGAGAGAGAGAGAGAGAGAGAGAGAGAGAGAGAGAGAGAGAGAGAGAGAGAGAGAGAGAGAGAGGATTTGTCCTTGCAGAGTAGATTATTTGTTTCACTTCATGCTGCTTTGTTTGCAGAATAAATTACAGATTCATGTTGCCGAGGCTTTTTTCTAAACAGTGAGGGCAAGAGATGGTGTCTGGACATTTGTTTTATTATTTGATTTGTGTGGTTTCCGGGGATCTGAACAGACCAAGCAGGATAATCATGTCTGCGGTAATGTTGTTGTGGCAACTAAAGATTCAGGAGAGAAGTCTGTGCGTGTGCGTGTGCATGCTTGTTTGTGTGTGGGGGTGCAAAGACATTTACACATCTGGTCATTAAATAAACAGCAGAAGACGACATCACAACCACTTCCAGCTCCAAACACAGACAGTTAAGTGTGTTCATTGGTCTGGTGTGTCAGATCGGTTAATTGCTCAGTTGTGGTTCAGTCGTGTGAGGCAACAGAAGGAGACATTTCATAAGCTTCTGCTTTCATCGCAGAGGAACAGGAGCCGAGTTATTCTGCAGGCTGACCGAACACACACAGATCAGTTATACCGTCTGGAGTTCGGTGAACATCGTGGCCGGCTCCGTCCTGCCGTCATCACGTCCTGGTGACATTCCCCACTCGGGGTTGTCGTATGTGTGTCTGCTGCTTCATGGCAGATTCAGCAGTCAATTCTCTTTTGACTACTCGTGTCAGGACATCTTGTCCTCAGGTCGACTTGACATCGTCTGCTTCTTCTGGCCAGACCGAAGATCCCGAAGGTCAAAGGCTCGTCTGAAGCACGTCCAGTCTGTCGTCTCTTCTACAAAATATGGAAACGTCAAAAATACTATGGAGTTATTGTAGGAAAGTAATGTGTCTTCTACCACACAGTGAAGTGAGTGGAATAATAAACTGAGCGGGATGTTACTACTCGGGGTCTTATTCTCATCATCTGTGCCTGTTGTTGCCCTTCAACGCCCACAGAGAAACACCATCAGTGACCATTAAGATTCCCTGGACATACGACAGAACCTCACTGTGCCATGTGATCATCCGTCAGCTGACAGCAGAACTCTACTGTCTTTATTACACCAGTGACGGGGAAATAAATCAATTACTGGAGGACAAATTGAATCAGTTATTAAAATCGTTCTCTTTTCTTCTCGACATTTGGACGTCACCTCTTCAGCTGGTAGATTGAGCGTGTGACAGAGATCATATAGACTTTACATGGTCAGTACTCTGGATGGGAACCTCCAGATATTAGAGACATCAAATCTTTTGCCACGACACTCACCACCTCTGTTTTACCGAGGTGTCCCTGTACACCTGAACACAGACCTTTTTCTACCTTTTTCTACCTTTTTCTACACACACACCTGATAAGACACATGTGTGTGTCTGTTTGGCTCTCAGATTGAGCCCCGCATTCATTCGTCGAGATACGACTCATCTGTTTTTAATAATCATAGCATGACAAGTTTAAGATCCAATCGTCAGCTCAACTTTGATGGAATTTTAAATTTAAATTGACACACAGGATTTAGTCAGGAGAGTTTTGGAGACAAAGTATTCATTTCTTTAACGTGGAAAAAAGGAAATGTAAAACTCAGAAAATCTGTGATTATGCACAGATTCTGATGAATTCCACGTCCAGCCACGCTGACGCCCAGATACACATAACAAGTACTTTGGTTTGCAAATGCTGCCATCTGCTGGAACATGCAGATTATTTTTTCTCTCCCAGGTTACAGTTCAGGCATTCGGCAGGTGTGTGCAGCCGATCCCAGGGTGCACAGAGGGAACCTTCACAGATCAGCTGCTCATTAAAGGGATAACTACCCCGGACAGAAGGTGAATAACTTTCCCACCGCCGGTCAGTTACCTGACCTGCATGTCTGAATCTGAGGGAAATAAAACATAGAAGCTTCAGAAGAATCAAGCGAGGACTCTTCTCGTTGAAAGATCAGACATTCAAACTGAAGCTGTTGTAATCATTGTTTATTGCATCCATCTAATTAAATACAAAGACGGGTTATATATTAGATATTTTCTAATAGAGTAATAATCTGTACCTGTGAAAAGCCAATGAGGCAAGACTGGTCAATTCTATCTAATTTAATTTGTTGCTTCCATCCTACTCTCTTTTTTTTACAACACCAACCCACAGTAATTGCTATTTTCCATATTAGGCTCAATTCCCCACCGAACAGCAGTTACAAGAGGTCAGGAGAATCTCCTCTGAGAGGCCGCAGCGCGCAGAGGCTGAGATTAAGACCGAGAGACGAATCTGCATCGGGTCTCAAGATAACAATAGATTTTACAGATTTATAGACTCAGTGGGTTTTATAACCCAGCTGTCTGAAATCCTTCCTCAGACCGCCGTCATCAGTCCCCTGCTGATGCAGTGCTCGAAAATATAGTCGACAGCTGCTTTTTTGATTGCCACTGTGAAGGATGGGCAAGCAGAGCTGTCAATAAAATTACAGAGGAAACAGAGGAAATCCTGAATGGGTGAGTTTGAACGACAAGATGGTTCAGATGAATAGGAGTGATTTAGTGCGACTGGTCCGTAATTAGGGCCACAATGAATCCTTTGATATGCAACATTAAAGAGCATGCTTAAAAATGTGTCTTCTAAAAAATGGTAAAACGGGAATACTTAAGAGTCCGTGGATGAATTCCAGATGGTCCCGGGAAGAAATGAGGAGCCATTTAGTTTTAGTTCACTGATTAGCACATATTTATTTGATTTTATTCTTCTTCTCTTTATTAAACTACGTCTAGCCTGTGCGTTACCACCATTTGTACAAAGTTTTGGAGAAATGTGTATCAATTTGGACGTACTGTGCAATTGGTTCGGCCTGAATACTGCAGCAGTACCAGTACAGTGAACACTGCAGCAGTACCAATACACTGCAGCAGTACCAGTACACACTGCAGCAGTACCAGTACATTGCAGCAGTACCAGTACACTGCAGCAGTACCAGTACAGTGAACACTGCAGCAGTACCAATACACTGCAGCAGTACCAGTACACACTGCAGCAGTACCAGTACAGTGAACACTGCAGCAGTACCAGTACACACTGCAGCAATACCAGTACAAACTGCAGCAGTACCAGTACGGTGAACACTGCAGCAGTACCAGTACACACTGCAGCAATACCAGTACACACTGCAGCAGTACCAGTAGGTGAACACTGCAACAGTACCAGTACACTGCAGCAGTACCAGTACATTGAACACTGCAGCAGCACCAGTACACTGCAGCAGTACCAGTACTAGTAAACTGCAGCAGTACCAGTACACTGCAGCAGTACCAGTACGTTGAACACTGCAGCAGCACCAGTAGGTGAACACTGCAGCAGTACCAGTACTAGTAAACTGCAGCAGTACCAGTACACTGCAGCAGTACCAGTACGGTGAACACTTCAGTCGATGCTGTTTCGCTGCCTGTAGGACAGTCGGGATCCTCAGAAGACGATGTATTCTGTTTTCTGTTGCATCATTTTCAACACCAAGAGGAAAGAAATCAATGTAGTCCATTACAAAGCATCTAAAAAATGAACTGAATTTAATGCAAATTTGTTACACACAAACACACACACACACACACAAACACACACACACACAAACACACACACACAGAAACACACACACACACAAAAGCTGCTATCATTCACCGCTACACGATAGTGTGACTAGATAAACCTGTGCCGTGTGACCTGGGGCGAAACTGAGCTGCTGGGACGCTTTTATCTGCTTTCCCTGTCTCCAGCCGTCCCTGTGTGCAGTTTGAGTTGTTTTATGGTGCAAGAACACTACATGGACCCTCATATGTTAATTTGTTGATTTGCATAAAAAATGTGATGTATTTATTACCTACAATGAGGATTTAAAGCAGGATTACATAATAAACCATCACAACCAGACAGGTTCTAGTGAATATATTTCTTCCAATATTTGACCCACAGTGAGTCTGGAGCTTTCTGGATCCCCGGAGCCTCTGGGACCTCTGGGGCCTCTGGGACCTCTGGGGCAGCCTCCGCCTTCACTTGATCGTTCCTAGTTTTGTTAAATCATTGATCTTTCTCTCCACGACTGACTGACTTTCAGCGGAAAAGCTTCGCAAAAAATTTAAAGCGGATTTTCCCTTTATATGACTGATTCCTTCTGATGTTTCCAGAAGCATCACACAGCAGGTGCAGCAGAGCTCCTTCCAAGGGTCCATGAATGGAACATGTCAGCCTGCACAGAGTTTAGAAATCCGGGTGTTCAGTAGAGCTGAGAATACAGTGATTGTATTATCAGTTTACTATACTTAAAGGATGTAGCTAACACACACACACACACACACACACACACACACACACACACACACACACACACACACACACACACACACACAATTATCCCCAGTCAATTCTTTTCTGGAGACACGTAGAATCTGAGGCGTGACCGTGTGAAAGGGGCTTATTGAGAAGATCGTCTTATTTTTTCCTTGTAAAAACACATCAATTATTTTTACCCACATACTCTCCTCTTCCTCTGCTCGAGCCGAAGACTTCAAATAACGGAAGGGACATTTGTCACTTGTAGAAGGCCCGGGGGAACAATTATTCCTGTGTTTGTTTGCTGACTGCTTTTTATTGAAAAATAATTTGATTTCGTGTTTGTGATTGATTGGTGACTTCTGGTTCAACCTGGGCTTTTATTGTAAAAAGGACTGTTTCACTACGTGCAATTATATGTATAATATATGATATTATAATAAGTCTTCTCTCAAAACCAAAATCTTTCTTGTGAAAGTCCTACCTTGATGCTCAGACAGCGCTGAGTAGAACCTTTTGTCTATTCCTCTCCCAAATTGGCCAGTTTGACTACCAATCTGAGGAAAGCCATCTCGCTCTGAGAGACAGCCTAACCTGCAGGGCAGATCGTGGCAGGAGGCTGCAGCTCAGCTGAGTCTCAAATCACTTTGATCATTACAACAAGACTGCAGCTCATACTCCTACCTAGAGATTTCCTGAAAGCTTGTGATGATAAATTCAAGTCTATATGTGGGTTTTTTCTAGATTTTGGGGCATTTTGGAGAATGTGAAAATAAAGTTTGTGTACAGGTTTCTTTCAACAATGAAGTCACACAAAAGTCGATGTGTATGTGACACCAGTTTTGGAGTACGGAGTCTGTCGACCGTGTTTAGAAATGAGCACTGAAGTTTCCCACGCTTTGTGTGTGACATTGACTGTCACATTTCAGATTGTTGTTTCTCATAATAAAATTGATGCTCTGATTACGATTTCCAAAATAGTTTTCTAGTTGTGGGTAAATAAGTAGGTAAGTAAAGGAAAAGCAAACATGTATCACCTTATAATGTTGACTTCAGAAAATCCGACAATGATGTTGGACTCCTGCTCAAAACCCTCAGAGCAAGACATCTCCTTGAGTTAGCCTTTTGTTACATCCATCTATCTCTGCAGGTTTCTTTCAGCGATGACATCAGACACTGAAAATAACAACTTCAGCCCAGAACTGAGAAAAACAAGCACTTTTTCTTTGACGCGGGCCAATACACAGTGGGATTACTTTGCAGCTGTTGCTGGTTCTAGTCTTCTTACCCACTACTGGACTGTTTCCAATCATTTTTGTTCCCTTCAATCATCTAGATCCCGAAAGACGCAGAAGCATCTTTTAGAAGTTTGATACAAATTTCTAATTTTCTAATGTTTGCTCAACTCTCGTCAGCTTTATTATTACTTTATTTTATATCGTATATTCAAGTGATATTCATGATACCGACTACACAGTTGTAAGTAAGTTGCAATGATTTCACTCACCAAAACATTTATAGATGGAAGGCCAGGCAACATAGGACGTGCTTGAAATGAAAGGTACGTAGAGTGATGAATAATATTGTATAACCTTCAAACAGCTGAATACATGAAGTACCAAAGAGAGCTACGGTTTAGATCTGAATTCTTCCAGAGACACACGGGGGCTTGGCTGAGTGGAAGAGAGTGAATTGTTTGGTTTGTCATTTACACACCAAATTGAGTTATCCTTGTTGTGCTTGCAGTTTTTAAGTTCGGAATGCATCATGAAGATCCGTTGAGGATTCAAGTACACAAAACTGCACTAATTCTCAGTTTCCCTCAGATTGAATCACATTAAGAATTACTCATTTGCAACTGATCTAGTCATGCCTCCCACCCAGTGCATGCTGGGATAGGCTGCAGCCCCCGTGCCTTAGAGAAGGAACAGATGGAAGGAAAATTAATTGGTGAATGAATGATGATCTGCATCTTTGCTTGACTGGGCTGCTCGCTGAGCGAACATTGGTCATTTAGAACCTGAGGAAAAAGGGTTTTATTGACATCTTTGATCATGTATGTCTTCATTTTGATAGCGTTTGACTCTTTCTTAATTATGACGACAGATAAAGTAGCTGGGCTCAAGGCTCCTGGTTCCAGCTAAACCTGTATGGCTGAAATCTGCTTGATTATAAACTTTAGAGAAAAAATCAATACCTCCATTATATAAATATCCTTCAGAATTAGACTACAACTAGCGCTGCGAGCAGCATTGAACAGGCTCTTGCAACCCGTACGCATCGGGGCGTGCAGCATTCGCCTTATTATAAGCGCCTTCAGCTGTGCACCCTAATCAAAACTGTTGTGTTTGGGAAAGAGCCATGCATGGGGCGTGTTGTTGCAACATGTAACCACTAAGTGGCACTGTTATAGTTAATATTAGTACATAGACTTTGAGGTTTTGACTCTGATCATATAAGTGACACAACAGGATGATCTCACCATGTGGGGCTGAATAATAATAAAAGGCCGCTAGGTGGCGCTATGACTGATAATCAATATTTCTAATCAATTGTGTTCAGGTCGGTACTTTCATCAAACATGTGAGGTTTGATGACGGTGCGACCATGTGGAGGCAAGTTATAACTGGCGAAATATCAATATTGATGGCGGCGTAACGTCCAGGCCGTGTGACGAAAACTCAAACCCTTCACAATCTAACATCGCCAAACCCTCTTCTGTACCTGGACCAAGACTGAAGATGATTCACCATCGCTCATTATGTGACCTATTGTGCAAATACTATGCACAAAGTTGCTTTCTCGTCAAATGTCCTATGACGTCCACGATATGACCACAACCTACCTGCCTGTCACAAGCAGCCAGTCCATATAATCAGGTCCTGCACTCCCTCTGCGCACTCCAGTGCATCCTTGCAGCTATACCGCCATCGTCTGAAACACCTTCCACCTCTCCAGCCTTCTCCCCCACATTAGCATTTAGATTGGTGTGATTTACATTCAAATGTTTTTGTATCAGGCTCTGCCGGGTCAAGCTTTCTCAGACTTGCTTCAGAGATGTTCAAGAGCAAAGCGAGCACACTCAAAATGATTGTTGAAACGTTGATGCGACTGTCTTATGTGTTCGTATTCTCCCTCCCAGTTTGGCACGGCGTCAATCTGGCCTGTTATGAGAAAAACAAAAAAAGGACAGTGAAGCTCTTTAGGCATCAAGTCCAATCAATACTCTCTTCAGATTTTTGGTCTGTGACATTTACAGATCAGTGGAGCTGTGAAACAGAAAGCCGGAGACTTGAGCTCACGCTGCTATCGAAGTCTTTGGTCTTAAGAGTGGTCCTCCCTGTTGCTTCCTATAAGTCACTTGCTATCTATGTAGCTTTTCCTCATGAGTCATCCATGCAGTGAAGTGAGGAATTAGACCAAACACGCCTTGTATCAGCAGGAACCTTGACAAGCAAGAGTGTGTAGCCGCTGGTAGAGTGCAGCACGTACAGGCAGTGTACGTGTCTCCATGTTGCCAGCTGTTTGTGGCTCCCTCTTAATCTGTTTGCTGGCTCAATTAACATCTGTGCTGCTGTGGATTCGCTGTTGTCAAGCACATCACATTGCTGTGAAGGTCAACTAACATGTAAGCCCCGGAGATGCCCCAAAAATAGCCGAGTCGAATTCGACTGACCTGTTGTTCAAACTCTACAGCGATGGTATAGCAGTGCTGTGCGTCAGTACAATTACGAGGTACTTTGCCATTCCGAGAATATTTATTTTAACAATGATGAAGTGGTCCCACACTTCTGACAAAACACTCAAGGTAGATAAAAGAAACGAAAGCATGAAAAAGGAACTCTGTGAGGACTCTCTTTTTTTCTTGTATATTATTTTAATTTCCATTCAGAGAGTTCTGAAATGAAAATGCAAAACAGCACTTAAGATACTTTAAGCCCATTTTGCTGATAATGTTTCTGTACTTTTACTTAAGTGGGATTTTGAATGAAGGACTTCAAGTGTGTCTCGATTGCTGTATTCTGAAACCGAAAGATCCCCTTTCAGAAACACACGTAAAATCCATAAAATGCCACTTGCCTCTTGCACCACATCATTCCTCGTCTGAAAATGTAACCGTAGCGTGGATTCCGAAATATTTGTGATGTCTGAAATCATGCTGTGGGCTCTTCTGAAATACACAACTGTGAATGGATGCGAAAACAGCCTTATTGTGTCAAACTCATCGTATACGGTGAAGCTTGAACCGCTTACACATGTAAGAACAATAATTTTTGACTTGAGGGTGACATCAACAACCGCTGAACACCTTCATTGCTGTTTGTGTGGTTTATTGTTGAAACACACTCTTTCAGGAACGGATGTACTTCCTCCACCACCGTCCAATGGTACCAGTGTTTGCTGTGTTCCGCCACATGAGGGCAGCGTATGCAAGGTGATCTGCTGAGCATCCTGCACACACTGAGGAGACCCCTGTGCTGAATGCTGGGAAGGATTGAAAGCCTCCTTTGAAGTATTATCTTGAGTAATCACTGACGTCAGGCGGCACTGAGACAGCAGGAGCTAACGCTGTTGTACCCTCTTGATGTTTCGGACCGAGAGTTGCTGCCAGTGTGTTAAATAATGTTGCTCCTCTTCCTCTTTACTCTTGCCTCGCCGCCCCTCTGCAGACAAACCAAACTTTTCTTGCTTTTGAGGATTGTGCCACTTCTACGTACTGATGTTGTCTTGTGTAATTACCGCCTGCCAAATCACTGTAGTCTGCAGAAAGTATAGAAGCACGGCATTTCAAAGAATGCCTCCTTTTCTTTGCACGAGCTTTGTCTGCTTTAAAAACACTGCTGCCGGAGTAGAAGCCTCCAGGAGGAACCTTTAATTCCAACGTTGCTTCGTGAAAGAATATTCATGCACATATACTGTAGCTAGACAGACAAGTAATTGAGAGCGTATTGAGTATCTCAACTCCCATCATGAGATGCTGCATTGATGAATAAGTAATGGAATCGTCCTTTCAAGTGCATCTTTGAACGTTGCTGAAGTTCTTAACCGCGTGAAACCTGGAGACAGCTACGGTCCCCTAGATTATAAACCTCTTATTTTAGCTGTCTTGGCCTGCGCCTCTCTCCTTTAACAGCCAAACAGCCCCACCCCCTCGCTCTGGCATCATACCCCCCGCTGGGTCTTCTTTCATCAGAGGGGTGTATCAGCGAGACACAGACACAAAGGTCTCTGACACCCACGCTCACATATAGAAGCATGCACGCATATAGCAGACGCCGCACCTTTTTTATGGCTTTTTCAAGGGAACATTTTTGGAAATGATAACATGACACCCTCCACAGTCTTCATGATCACATTGGTTAGGGGGTGTTATATATCGGTGTAAAAAGGTTGAGCAATCTGGTCTAAATTCGGCTGCATCTATTAAAAAAAACAAAAGAAACAGCTCAATTGGGTTGCATAAGTGATGACATTGACAAGTAGCACTCATCCAGATGAGTGGCTGAATCATATATCATTGTACTTTTACAGCTGAAGCCCCGAAACCATGCTTCCCGGCACTCCATCCCAAATCTCATCATAGTCTCATGAGCAGTGATCTCAAAACTTCAAGCAGAAAGGCACTGAGTGAAACTGTTTGATGTATTGCTCAATTCCCTCAGTGTCCTCACACGTTTACAGAAATATTGCCTGCAAAACACATTTATCAACGGCCTCGAATCAACTTTCTGCTCTGATATTATACAACCATCACTTTCCTGTGAGGAGCTATAGTTTAAGGATTTCCAAACACATTATCAGTTATTCTATGTCAAAAGAAAAAAAAAAAGGCAGACGCAGGGGAACGCAAGGATGAAAGTGAATGTATTTGCCACATGAAAGCCTTTCTAATTACGTAATCCTCCATCGTTTGATCGTTTTGAAGATATTTCTTCTTTCACGGAGCCAATTGGAGTTGACATCACTGTCCGTATGTATGGCAGAGGCATTCAGGGTCATCACGGCTAGTAGTTCATTAACATCCGAAGACAGGTTTAGAAGGAAAATAAAAGCTGGGGTTGTCCGACTTTCATTAGGTGATCAGTCTGCAGGACTTGAACAAGCTCAATTACACAGAGTTAAATGAGCAGTTCTCCGTCTGCCAGGAACCTTCCGCAACATTAGATCTAAAACTCTGGAGTATCTGTGTGAACTCCAGTCAGGTGCTCTGGGGGATGATTCATCTTAATGTGATGAAGTATGATGTCTTTTATGTCATAGGTTAGACAGACTTTGGGATGTTATAAAACACCATTGAAGTTGATTCTAGAATAAAGTCTTTTGTATGAAGAAATGTCAAGCACCAGGAGTTTGACATTTCACAGAGCATCAGGAGCCCCCCCCCCCCCCCCACCACCACCACCATTCAGAAAATTTCAAACATTTTAAATCTCATGTCCTGCAATTCTAAAATGGACTAACACAGGGGATGAAGTTGTCATTGTTTTGTTGGTCACTGGATGAATGTGTGACTAATTAACTTTCATCATCTTCATCATCATCATCATCATCATCAATATATTGTGGATGACATTTTGATATTTGACTACTTGAAATCTTCAGCCCTTTCCTCCATCACCACCATCATGTCAAATATCTCATAGATCCAATGTTCTAATTTATAAAAACCAATAACATTCTAATTAGCTGATCAGCCTTTGACCATCTAATATGACAGCACATAACAACATATAATTTAACATTTATTAAAGGTAATTCTTCTTGCAGAAATAAAATGAGCTGTGATAACAGTTTGCTGCTTTCATCCGTTTTGAATCCACATTCAACGACTTTGTTTTTTTTAACTCTTTCTATTGACATGTGAAAATGATAATCGTCATTTCTCCCTTTTCTCCATTTAGCAGATGAAACACTTGTTTTGATGGAGATAATATCACCACATTGATTAGTGGTCGCAGTCCTGCATTGTTTAAGAATCAGATAGTTTTGTTTTCCATGCTGAGCCAAGTAAATGACTGTAGAAACTTTTAACAAGTAAGTCTGGACGTCACATTATGTTGCATTTAATGCAGCATCGTTGTGTTTGCGTGAGTGAGGGGATCCTCTCTCTCTCTCTCTCTCTCTCTCTCTCTCTCTCTCTCTCTCTCTCTCTCTCTCTCTCTCTCTCTCTCTCTCTCTCATCCCTCTCCATGTGTTCGATATCTATACACATAATTCACAGTGTTTATTCTTCTCAGCATGGCCAGTGCTGAAACACAGTACAATCAGCTCCACAATGTGTCAACATTAATAGTCCA
>CAAKHC010013288.1:55505-74333 GCA_901007825.1 Macroramphosus scolopax
TGTGGATGTGTAAAACGTTGAATTCTTTCCTTTTCCAGGAAAGCGAGAGATTCTCTGCCAACTTTCCGCCAGTTCTTCAGCTCAGCGTTCAGCCTCACCCATGTCAGCCTGGCCTCTGTGAAGGTCCCGCCTGATTCACTGAGGTGAGTCACAGACAAGGATTTACAGGGACCTTTGAAACCCTGACATCTATGTGAGATGCAAATCCCTTGCAAAGTCTGAAGTGGTAAAAGGGGAACATCTTAAACAACTTATTTAATATGACCCATTTTGCATGTGCCACATGTCAAGCGCCATCAAATTGTAATTTTGTACGGCAGAAAAGGTAAAAAAAAACAACATGTAAATGCACCGAAGCTGTATTGAAGTTCCTTAATCTACTTCATAACAGAGGCATATGGCCGTGCTACCCACACAAAGCCTTCCTTTAATCCAGCGACAGTTTAATTACCTTCCAAAAATGCACGTCAAAATATTCAGCAATCTTTTCTTTCGTGAAGTACCAGATCAACTGAACTGTGAAGAGATAGGTGTCAGGCAATTGCACTGTCTGGTGCACATTTAATCAAGTTAATGAAACGCATTATGAATCCAAGATACATATTAATGCAACGAGGTTGAATATGTAGACGAGTCTAAAGCTTAAAACCGAATAAATAGCGGGGAATTATGTCGGAACAAAGTTGATCAGCTTCGTCAAGACTGCGGGTTTGAGATTGGGAATTGTTGAGATGGCTGCACGAGTATTTCAATGTTTGAAATATAAATGGAAGTTTTAGCAGCTACAGCATAAAGTATGTTCACAATAAAGTCACTCAATCAAACCAAAAAAATGTTTTAAATGAAATGTTAGAGGATTAATAAACGGGAATGTTGCTGATGGAGATGGAGGAGTGATGCCCTTCCTATTAATATCGGATCCTGCAGCTGTCGGCCTATAAAAATTTGACTTGTTTTAAATGGATCGTGAAGTGAAACTCTCCAAAAGGTGAATGCTGTAAGTAGCTTGTATGACAACCATGTCGGCAGCTTATTATTTTTAACTCCCCACCTCTTTGAGTGTGTTGCCACCACTTCTTACTGCCGCCGCCTCTCTCTGTCAACAACCATTTGCACTGCTGACAATCTTTAGAGGTACGAGTGGTGAGGGATGAATTCCCAACGGGACCACTCGTGCTAAAAATGTTTCCACTCATGATGTTGTAAGGAGCTTTATTTTAAAACGCTGTGAAGATTCTCCACCGGATTGCTCTTTTTAGATCGTAAATCCGACACTCTGGGTGTAAAATGTGAGAATCTGCATGGATTGTTACTGATGTACAGTTAGTTTTAGAGGTCAGTGGTATAATCCACCATCAGTACAAGCAGAACCCCTGCGGGTGCAAAGATGTTTTTCCTGTTTTTACTGTCTCCGGCTTGAATATTAAAATAGCTCAATCATTTGGGAAATAGGTTGCATCCAAACTATCAGCGAGTGATTTCATCATCAAGGTGTGGATTAGCTTCCAAATGCTTTTCCCAAACAGCGTAGCCATTTTTACTTCACATTAATAGAGAAGCGTTTAATCAGAGAACACAGATGGAAGCTCCCGCATTGGCCGGGGTCCACCGCGCTGACTGTGCTGGACTCCTCACCGGCCACGGAAGATCTGTGGCTGAATCAGCTCAGCGAACGGGCCAAGTGTCCCCACGGGGATAAATGGAGACATCCTATATCACAGTTTCTCTGTAAGTCGTGTAGCCTTGCTGGTAGCTTCACACAGCACACAAACACACAATCAATACGGAGGTAAACAAAGCAAACTGCCAACAATTGAGACGGCTTTTCTCAGCCAAGATGGACGCAGTGGACCCTTCACTTAGCACTTCTCCTCATTACCTCTTCATGATGCATCACTATTAAATGTGACTTCATTGCACATGAAAAACGTCCAGTGGAGCTTTTATTCGAAGACCGTTTTCTAGCTGCGAGTGTGTGCGTACGTGTGCATCAACAATTCTCCTTCGTTCTTTTCCGTTTTATACGATTCCTGTGTGGAATCTTCTCTTTAATAGTTTTCTCCGAGGGGCTGTAAAGCCTCGACATAGCCAGAGGACTGATTACACGGACGGGATGTTACATGAGTTGGTCAGATGATCCGATCGGGTTGTGAGCAGCAATAGGGGTCATTTGGGATGTTTTCACTCTGTCTTATCTGCTTTGCCTTCGTCCATCAATGCCCCCTTGTTTCTCATCAATTTCTGCGTATCTACTTTACTTATCACACTGTTCAATGTTCTACTTCCTTATCCGCGTCTCCATTAATCTCCCCCTCCCCTGTTTTGCTTTACCATTCTCCAAATCTCTTCTCTCATCCTACCTTGTCTGTTTTATCCTTCAGGGCTCTGTTTCTAGGCCTGTCCAATAACCCTCATATCACCGACCTCCACCTGGACATCAGCAGCTGTGAGGTACGCTCTGCTTGTGCTGCGCCGGGTATATTCACTCATCTCTTCATAGATTAATGGTTTCACCGTCCTATCATGTTCTACTTCCCTCTGTCTTCCTCCCGACAGTTGAGGTCAGCGGGAGCAGGGGTGATTCAAGAGCTGTTTCCCCGAGTTTCATGTGTCGGGACTTTAGACATCTCTGATAACGGTGAGAGGCTAAAAAAAATTTTGTTTCATTCTTATATATTTATCAGATATGAGATTTCAGATTTGACAGTGAACCTTTTCACAATATGAGATGATTCACTCGATGTTGTCCAACAAGGCAGGGACACCAGCTTGTAGAGTGTTTCATTAGTTTCTTGAGTGATCTCAAGTCACAATTACAGCTTAGATGAAAACAGTCTCACATACTTTTGCCTGTAGAGGAAGGACAGACTTTATATTCCCTAGACAGTAACATTAAAGAAGTAATGACTGATGGTAAAAACAAATTATTTCCTGCCTCGTACTGTATCTTCCATATTATCATTGACACATGGATAATAAAGCTGGAGTTTTTCTCCTCCGTCTGTCATGTATTATTAATATATCAATGTGTATTATGGAATCAACATGTGCTTGTTTTATTAACGGAGCGATCTGATCTACATATTCCTCTGAGAAATTTCTGCTGCTGTATGCAAAAATATGCACCAAATTACAAATCCTTGTTATTAGGAAAACAGAGAGAAACAACACCAGCCCAGTGTTGCAGACTGTGTGGTACAGTAGAGTGTAAAAGACAAGACTGTTGGTAGTGAGCGGCCGTCTCAAGTTCTAGCATCACATTACATTTGTTCAGAGGTCTGTCATCCCCATGTTCTGCTCCCACCGTTAGGATAGCCTCAAGGTCTTCATCAAAGATTAAAAAGACACGGCGAACTATCACCACTACCTCACCTCTTAACATAGGCCAACTGTTGTTTTAATATAGGACCCATAGCAACCGCAGAATAACCGATTAGACACATACAAGCGTATTTGAGTGCAGATTTGACAGTCTTTGTTGCGAAAATATCCTGCCATGGTAACTACTTCCTCTGAGCAGCATCTAACATCCTTCAGCATTCGAAAACGTGAGTGGGTGGGATATTTGGAAGTATTTTGGACTTTGAGTGGGAAGCATGATTTCTCTCCAAAACAGACCATGAGACACAAACGGGGGAAAAAAACAGTTGATGCATGACAAGGGGAACGATTGAAATCTCACAAATTGTCTGATTTTTTTTAATTCTTGTTGTATTCTTGTTTAAAACAAACGCCTGCTATTATGTGATTGCTTATAATAAAGTGATTCAATTTCTACTTGGAAGTGGGTTATAACAAAGCCTCTGCACAGCGTGGTGCTGCCAGCATTGCACTTGTACTCCATTGAAGTGTGTGTTATTATGTTTGCAGCTTTGGATGCGGACTTGCTGGCTGTCATCCCAGCATTCTCCAGGCACCCCTCCCTCAAAAACCTGATGCTGGGGAAGAACTTCAACATCAAGGGCAGGTACGGACCACGCAGGGAACCGGCAGTACAGATGGTTTTGGAGACGATAATACGGATGATGAATGTTTTCCTCTTCTCTCCGCCTCCTCAGGGTGTTGGATGAAACTCTGCAGAAACTAGTTCATTTGGTGCAAGAGGAAGAGTGTGTGAGTTGAATTATGTAACATATTGTACACATGCACACACACACGTACATTTGATGTGGTGTTATGGGCAAATGCACGCCTACGCGTGCAAGCATTTACACATTTCCGAATGCGCGCACTTTTTTTTTGCCTCCTCCTTCATGTGCAATTAAAGTGCAAAGAAGGTGAAAACATGCACAGACACAATTTTGTCTGTGTGTCCAGCAAAGGATTCATTTGGTCTCAGTTTATTTGCAGGGATTCCTCTGCTCTGCGTATCCAGCATGACAAGTAGCTTTCTTAATTATTAACTACTGTTGATGGTGATAGCTCAAAACTATGCTCTCGTGCATGCATGTGCACAATCACATTTACAGAATCACACAATGGTCTAAATTTGTGAGTCGAATGGAATTTCATCATGTGTCTCTGATACTGGCCGTTTTGTCAATTCACCAAGTAAGCCATGACAACGCAAACATCATAATCATCTGTGTATGTCTCTTGTGGAGCTGTTATCCAGTGTCCCATGGAAGCTCTTCAGTATGAGTCACAGAATGCTGCTGGCATGACAAGTGAGAATTTCCATCAGTTAAATGATATACTGTACATCAAATACAAAAAAAAGACTAGTTCTGAATTTTGTGCAATAAGATTATTTGTTTTCTTGCCAAGAGTTGGAGGAGAAAATGAGAACAGTCTCATGCGGCTCTCTTCAGAATGAAGGAGGCTCCAGCATGTGCTGTGTTTAACTTAGTATAAAGAGCAGTGGCTGGGGGAACATCGAGCTTTAGAGAGACAGTGCAGAGGAAAATAATAATCAGCTAACCAACGCCAGTAAAACTCCCTAAATCACATGCTGTGTGATAAAAGACCAGCTGAAAGAACTGTAGACCAAAACAATTCATGTCAAGTCAAACTCTGTAACACAGCTCATCGCATCTCGACCCTGCATTTCACGATTTAAAAAACGGTGTCTGATCTTTTTGCACTCTCTCACCCTGCATCCTCCAGGCCCTGCAGTCTCTCTCCTTGGCTGACTCGAGGCTCCGCCAGCGAGGCACGGTGCTCGTCAATGCCCTGGGCTCCAACACCTGCCTACGGAAGGTGGACCTCAGCGGCAACGGCCTGGAGGATTCCGGCGCCAAGATGCTGAGCAAAGCCCTGCAAATTAACACAACACTCAGGTGTGCACCTTGTGCTTGTGTGGGGTTTTTTTTTTTTTTTTTTATTTGCACTCAGGGGGATTGCCTTGTAGATCAGAGCGCTCGGGCACACAGCGGAGGGGAGGACGAGTTAGACAGGAAAGTTTTGGAGGACGGAATGAAAGAATAGGGTCAGAGACTTCATATGTTATTGGTGGTTTGAGGAGAGGATGTACTGAGGTTGCTGAGAGGCAGAACAGTGACTTAATGCGGCGCCTCAAAGATTCAAGGAGGGGAGAAAGTACATAAGCAGGAGATAAAAATGTAAGATGGAGTAAGTAGTGAGGAGTAAGAGGTATGTGTGAGGCAAGTCTGGCAGGGAGGGGAAGGGGGGATGAGGGCATTCATGTAATTTACAACCTTTAAGTAAGTCTAAAGTTAAAAATGAGTGTTGGTGGTTGGAGGAAGAACCTGGGCAGAAAGAGTGAGAGGACAGATGAGAGACGGGCGGTTGGATGGTAGTTGGGAGTTAGGATGGGGAAATGGTTGGATGTGGACGAGAGAGGGAGTCAGTTATGAAAGGGCTCGGGAGCGAGACCGCCTAGGGAGCGAGATTTGGGTTTTGCTGATTGAATTTCTGGGGCAGGGACGGAGATGGAAGAGGAGGAAGATGGATGAAAGGAACGAGGGTCTGAAAAAGGCTGGTGTATTAAAGCCAAACAGAAGCTCATTAACAGCATGACAATTGTTCATGCATACCTTAATAGTGCTCATTCTATGCATATTTATATAGAATGCATACAGATTTTTCTTGTTAATTCTACTGCGATGCGTTTGCTCAGCTGCATGGCCGGATGAGAACTGTAGCCGGGATATTACGCCCCGTGTGTGCGGTTGTATTAGGGGCTTTAGAAAAGCGACTGATCATCCTCTTCCTCGTCCATGTGCCTGTCTTCCCATATTTCCTGCTGGTTTGATCCCTCTCAGGAGTGTGACGTGGGATCGCAACGGCACCACAGCGACGGGCTTTCAAGATGTGGCGAGAGCGCTGGAGCAGTAAGACGAACACAACACACACCAAAAAAATCAGTTTGAAGCAAGATGCACACATGAAACGGATGACTCACACACACCCATATGAAAGGATAGCCATCTCTGAGCCTCTGTGTACAATGTTTACGATTACACCGTGTTTCATCAGACTTCTGACGTGCCTGCCAGTCAGAATTTTTTTTTTTCCTTCTCGTGGGTGTGAAGTTTGGGTTCATGTGTGTACAAGAAAGTGTTGGTGTATTTGCATATCAGAGAGTTGAAGACGACATGTCATAAGTGCCCTGGGTGTTTTGTGTTTGCTCATGTTACCATCATTATACCAGCTGTTATTGCAGAGCTTAATATTAGCTCGTTTCCTCTCTCCTCCCAACTTTTACAGCAACTTTACCCTGCAATACATGCCCCTCCCCATCTGTGATGTCACCCAGGCACACCGCAGTGCCCCGGACAAGACTGACCAAGCCCTGACCAAGGTGAGAGAAGGGAAAAAGTCTGCAAGGTGTAAATGAGCTGCAGACCTAACCCCCTAACCCTCTCATGAAGATGCATATGGCAGATAACCGCATTACCTGACAATTTGGGTCGAACTGAGTCAGGGGTCTGATGGATGACTTTCATTTGCTTGTGCAGGGGAAGTTGTGATTAAATGTGAAAACCTGTTCATAACTTACTATATTGCTGCGATGGAAATCTCACATCATGACGGGCCATTTGCAGAAACCTTCACAGGGAGGATTACAGATGAAACACGAGTTGTTCTGGCTCAGTTTGAATTTGTATTGACTGTATACGATCAGCCATAACGTTATGACCACTGACAGGTGAAGGGAAGAACATTGATTATCTTGTTACAATGGCACCTGTCAGTGGGTCGGGATATGTTAGGCAGCAAGAGAACACTTTGTCTTCAAGGTTGAAGTGTTGGAAGCAGGAAAAATGAGCAAGCGTAAGGATGTGAGCGACTTTGACAACGGCCAAATTGTGATGGCTCACCGAGGCAGAGCAGCTCCAAAACTGCAGCTCTTGTGGGGTGTTCCCGGTCTGCAGTGGTCAGTACCTACCAAAAGTGGTCCATGGAAGGTGAACCGGCAACTGGGTCATGGGCGGCCAAGGCTCATTGATGCGTGTGGTGAGCGAAGGCTGGCACTGACACTTTGAGCAATCTTCTGTTGGGACACCTTGGGTTACTTTGACACGTACCACCTACCTAAACATTGTTGCAGACCAAGTACCCCTTCAAGGAAACGGTATTCCCTAATGGCAGTGGCCTCTTTCAGCAGGATAAAGCGTCCTACCGCTGCACAAATGGTTCAGGAATGGTTTGAGGAACACAACAATACATTCAAGGTGTTGATTGGCCTCCAAATTCCTCAGATCTCGATCCAATCGAGCATCTGTGGGATGTGCTGGATAAACAAGTCCGATCCATGGAGGTCCCACCTCGCAACTTACAGGACTTAAAGGATCTGCTGCTAATGGTGCCAGATACCACAGCACACCTTCAGAGGTCTAGTGGAGTCCATGCTTCGATGGGTCAGGGGCTGTTTTGGGGACCTACACAATATCAGGCCGGTGTTCCTAATGTTATGGCTGTAGGTGTATATATTTATAAGAAGGGATGTGGTAATGTATTTCAGTTTCTTGTCTTCTGCCAGCCAGGCAGCAGCAGCCTTTGACACAGACACAAATGAGCTACAAACTGTGTGCTGTCAGCAAACATCGGCTTTGTAAGCAGCAGCGTCTCTTTTTACCTGAACACACATCTTCCCTTGCACCTTTTTATTTGTTGAAGTCCATATATAAACCTGCGAACATCATTAGACGTTTGAGGTAAATAATGACTATGGACAGCGATGGATCTTTGAACGTCTTTAAAACCTGATACTTTTCTCTCATTTTAGATAGTAAATGTCATCTTACTTGGCTTGTAAGATGCAGAGGAGAGAGCAGGTCTGTTTTTGTTGCTTGTCAAACTCCAAGTCCTTCATGTATACATGTGTGTGTGTGTGTGTGTTTGGTATGAAGCTTTAATTTTAGCTGAGCGTTCTCCTTTCTCCTTTGCCTTTGAGGACCACGTAACGCCATCTTTCCTTAAATTAAATTAATGATTAGGCAGTGAACACTTCCACATGCTGAGTCAAGAAAATAAATCAAAGGCATCCCGCTCTCTTCCCAGGGATGAAGATCCTCCCTCTCCACTCTCCTTATTACCATGCAAATGGACTTGTCTGCTGTCTCCTGCACACTGCGCTTTGTAAACACCTGTCATCCTAACCCCGCTCCCTCCTTGTTTGTTTTCTGTGTGTGTGCATGTCTGTGTCGCGTTTGTGACAGATCCAGCGTGCCCTGCTTAGGAACAATCAGACTCAGCGTTTCTCTCAGAAGCAGGCGCTCCGTCTCCATCAGGGCCTCGTCACCAGCACAGCGGAACAGGTGTGTCCCCGTATCACTCCGTCAATGTTTGCGCACACGATTCTTAACATGTCGTGTTTAGTTTCACAGCCGACTGGATGTCTTGTGTTCGCTTCTAAATGGGTAAATCTGTTCTCCCGCGTGTGCGCGCAGGTGATGGAGCGTCTGTGTGTGCGCGTGCAGCAGCAAGTGTGTGTCCTGAAAGGTTGTGAGGAAGCAGAGGAGGTCCAGACGGCCAGACAAATCCTCAAAGAGGCCAGAAACTCAAGAGCTGTGAGTGCTCAGTTTGTGTTTGTGCGATATTGAAACTGCAACAACTTACATCATTCCTCAAGTATCCGATTTTTCCTCTTCATGTTTTTATTCTTCCAGTCTGATAATTGTCAAACGAAGATGTTTTCACTCTATTACACGTGTTTGACAGTTGAGCGGACTGTTATTTGGCACATAAACACTTTTCAATGCAACATTCTACTAGAACAAACCTTCTAACTGGTTGAATCCTTATATGCATGGATAACCAGCTACGTACTTGTATCGTTTTATAGATCAGTTCTACGTTAAATTTCCATAAAATCTCTCTCCCAGAATTCTAGAGACTTCTTCTTCTGCTATTTTGTCAACAAAAGAGCCAATATGTCGGATTACAAGGCCACTAAACATTAATTGTTTTTATGAAGTAGCTTATTAACTCAATAATAATTGCAGCAGCAGTCTGACAGCTGAGGTTGCTCCTTCTTGTTTCATCACATACGTACAAAAATGGACAAGAATGTAAATAACTGCCTCAGTTTTGATGAACGACCGGTGTCAGCACCGCCGTTTGTTTCAAGTTCAATTGCGTCTCCTGAGTCTGCTTCAAAATAAAAGTCGCCAGCCAGCCGCGCGTTATTAACAGGAAACGTTTGGTTTGCATTAGCGGTTCTTCGTCCCCACAGTGTGAGTGAACAGACTGCGTGTCTGTCGCCAGTCAAGTAAAACGTCTCATGGTGAGTGAAAAGATGGCGTTTTTGCTCTGAAGCACTTTTATTCCAGAAGGTCAGCGGTGAAACAGTCTGTTCCAGTCGCCTGCTACTTAAAAATGACTCACGCGTACACTGCTGCTTCCCCGGGAAACTTGTTGTATGTGTGTCTGACACTAGCAGGCTTTCTTCAAAATCACTCCTCCTGAAGGGGAAACATTTCTCCAAGTGTGCAGAACACTGAGAAAGCACTTTACGGTTGGAGGCATCTTGTCCAACACAAATTCACAGTTTGGAACTGAACCATGTTTGCATAGTCTTAGATTCCAGATGTTGTCAACGTGTTGGACGAAATACAGAGATTAGGAGCACTTAATATATGCTCAGCTTATTAATTATTATATATATATGAACAAAACAGCACTTACAAGTAGATCCACCTTTCCCTGCTGTAAAACAATACAATGTCAACTCACAGGAAGAGGTGATTCTGAACACCTAACTTTGATACCTAACTCCTTCCCACCACCTCTTTCCCCCGTGTACTGTTTGCATTAGCTGTATCCGTCCCTGTGTGAGTTGGCCCACGTGCTGTCGGTGGACGGCCCCATCAGGCAGCGGCTGGACACTCTGGCGGGGGAGCTTGCGAAGGCTGCTGACAAAGAACTGCAGGTAAGCTGTTCTGGAACGTAATCAGAGAAACAAAAAAATTTCCCTGATGCATCCATATTTTAAACAGTCGTGAAGCTCGGGACAAGTTGCATTTAAATTGCTTATTAATAGCCTGTGGCTGTGTGCGTGGTGAAGGTACACTCACTTCAAAAGAACTCCGGCATTTACATTCAAAAGGAGAAAACTTTCCTTTTTTTTTTTCTCTGCCTGTTGGGACTCGGTAGTACGATGGAGTGAAATGGCTGAAAAAAGCAGCACGAAACCCTGAGGAGGAATCTGGGCTGATTTCTGGAGAATAATTTACATCTCTGTTTGTGCTCTCCAAGTTTGTTGTTGTGCACAGGGCTTCATTTCTAATTGGCAAAAGTCAAGATGAATGCAATTGCCACAAGATCAGCAGGGGGAGTTTTACCTCTATGAATAACGATGAATAAAAGATTTCAACAAGTCAAAATAAAGGCACTTGGTGAAAATCCTAGCGAGCAGGTGAACGCACAGAGAATGAATAAATAAACAAAGATGTATTGATGTGAACGTATGTAGAATGAATGTGCTGCACGTGTCTGTGCGTCCATGTCCAGGTGGTGGTGGACTCCATGGTGTCCTTGTGCCGCGAGCTGTGCCCCATGTCCTGCTCAGCCGCAGAAAGACTCAGCCCCCCTCTGTCGTCCATCTCCGAGCAAGTTTCGATCCCACGCTCTGCCATCCGCAATGCCCTGATGGAACGAGCAGCAGAGGACATCAACAGAGCCCTGGAGTAAGACGGAGCGCTGGTAAAACGCTTAACCAAATAAACCTCATTAGACACTGACTCATTTGTTCTTCCCTCTTCTGCTTCCTCTCCTCCTCTCAGAGAGGTGAAGATGTCTGTCGTCTCCTATCTAACCAACTCTATCGTGGATCAGATTCTCCAAGAGCTCTACACCACTCATAAAACCCTGGTACTGGTAATATCCCTTTACTGCATGACTTCTTTGTAGAGCTGTAGATCTATCGCTCACGTCTAATGTGGAGTCATGTCAAGGTGGTTTCATCTGGACGTCGGTAAAAGGAGCAGTGTGTCGGTTCTAGTGACATCTAGTGGTGAAGTTTGAGATAGCAACGCCTCGCTTCAGCCCTACATCCGTAATACCTACAACAGCCTGCAGGGTCATTCCCTGTATGATCCTGCAGGGAAGGAAATTGGGTTCGCAAATATCTCAAGGAAATTACTTTGTCTGCCTGAAATTGCAAAAACAAAACAACACAACTACCGTCATCGTGATTGTAGTCACAGATCATGTCTGCAGCACCACGGTAAGTTTGATGCTCCTTTTACCGTGATGTCACCTGGGTGACGTCATCTGTTGTTAGTGAAAGCGACAAACAATCACCTCTGTTGTTCCCTTTTCATCCTCACACTTTTTTCAGTGGTATTTGTGTAAAATCTTGGAATAGAAGGTAATTAACAACAGAGTGATACATCTAATGTACTGAAATATAAATAAAGAGTTCTGCCGCAATATGTTGGCAGATGTATTTGAAGTTATCACCATGGTGACAGTGAAGAGCCGACAGAAGCAGATTTATTCGAGCGTCTTTCAGAGCTGATGGATATAAAAACATGTAACATGCTCCTGCACCACAGGCAGTCATCAGGGATCCACTTTCATTAAAGAGCTCCTTCTCATTTAAGTCATAAGAATTTTAAGAACTACATTTTACTTATATATTTGTGAGTATGATTAAATGTTTTTTCCTTTTATATTTCACTCTAGTCCTTTATATGTTGAGCTGTTTGATAAATACAGGCCCTGACTCATAGGATGGATCCTCAAGTCCTTTTTACTTTGGATGAAATAAATCTACCCGGAGTGATTTGGAGAAACTCAGAGACTCCAATAATAACAGATGTTCCTTGATCCAAACTAAGAAATAGGATTGTTTTCCCCACATATTTCCCTTAAAAACAATCGGCAGAGGACAGGAGCTCTTCAGTTTTCTGAAAATAAATTTATTTTTCAAAAGAATATCACACAGGTTTCCCACTGCAGCTTTAACACAACCGCTTATTACCATGAGGATTTGTCTGTATTTTCCACTCAGAAATTGAAGGATTTGTTGTCTTCCAATAGATTTATTTCTCAGTTATCAGTCTAAAAACAATATTTGATTCCAGATGAAAAACAACAATGAAAAGGTGCAAATTACAGACAAACCTCTATTTAGAGTCTAGTTCCCTTGTATCTCCATACACTCTAATAAAACCCTCCACATTTACTTTAAGGTTCAATTACAGATAAAAAGAAATAGCAGCAACTCATTATTTTATGAAATGTGTTTTTCCAGCCTGTTGGAGGACTCATTTACATCTAAAACCTCAGCTTTTGATCCAAATATCTCAGGTTAGGATCAGCGGACTCTCTTCTCCATACAATCAAATTGTTTAAAATTGAGGCCAGTGGAAGGAGGCAGCAATAGTCTTCTGGTAATAACATCGTCTGCTTTGCATTCCATTCACTGCTCGAGTCCCATCTCATTCTCCTCTATGTTTCGCTGCAGTGCCAGTTCATCCTCTATTGTTCATCTTTCTGCTTTGATAATCAAGAAATTGTTTTCCACTCATGGTCTTATTTGCAACACAAGAAGCGGCAGAGTTACCTTTTGCTTTGTCTGCCGGCGTCTGGGGTGCAAATGCAGACACACATCTGCTTTGATATTGTGCTGAACGATATTCTTCCAGGTGTCATCACGGTGTGTTTGTGCGCTTCGTTGTGTGTGTGTGTGTGTGTTGCATCAGCTGCGGCAGGTGTCGCAGGCGAAGCACTGGGATGACATTGGGACGGGCAGACGTACTATCAGACATTCAAGAATCGTGGAGTCTCTGGAGTTCCCGGATGAAGACCTGGGCGTCAACCTGGGAATAGTAAGTGTGATGATGCTGATGTGTGTGTGTGCTTCCTAATATAACAATCGATTTCTGCAACATGAATGACACAAAAAGCATTGTTGTTTTCAATGTGAATACACACTTTCAATTCCTCTTTGACTTCAGGACACCATGGCTATAAAGAAGCGGAGCTCCCGAACCAGGAGAATTCGTCCCGTCTCCACCAGACCGAGTGAGCCTTCTCCTTCACGTCACAGTCATGAAACACACTATGATGAACTGTCAAATTGTTAGACAGTCAAAGTGTTTTGAATCTTACATGCAACATGTTAGATTCACTATCTAACCCTTTCTCTGACTCATTGTAGGTCTTGGAGACGATGCCAGTTCCTCTCCCACTCTCTCCGCTCAACCACACTCTGCCCCTCTTTCCCACTCGGCATCATGGGAGTGTCTGTCCACCCTTCCCACCAACGGCTCGCCCTTACGCCACGTGACCCACGTCAGGCCACGCCCTCCGCGGAACCACAGGGCAGGGAACCTTCCCCCAGAATCAGTAAGTTGATGACACGGCAGAGACGTCTGAACTTGTTACCTACAGTGAGGGATCAGCTGTCTCATGAGCTACTTGCAATGGAAACTCCAGAAAATCCCACAGCAGCTAAATGTGTGGTGAATATGGAGAGAATACTCCAGAACAAGGACGTCCAGAAATTATGTGCACAACCCAGCGACATGGACCGACCATTGTCATGCTGAAAAAGGGACATTGTGTTGACGGACATCGGGCTAAACAATGACACGCAGAATCTCATCTCGGTAAAAACTTGATTCTTCTGTGAAAGGAACTTTTCCCCAATGTGTCATCGAAGATGTGTGTTAGCCCACAGACGTCTCTACCTACGCCGGACAGCCTGAGGTCAAGGACTCTCTGGGGACAATGAGCACATAAGCCTGTTTCCCTCAGTCGGTTGCAAATTGTATGTGCTGAGATTCCACAGTTGTGCAAACCAAGAACTAGTAGCTGCCTTAGGCAGTCACACAGTTTCAGCAGGCAAATGTTCCGATTCTCAGGCAGAGTTTTGACACGTCCTCTGCAGACATGCGGTCGATTGTCCGCGGTGCAAAACCTCTAATTGATTTCTGAGGAGGCGTATTAGCAAAATTATAGCTGCAAATACTTTGAAAATTGACATGACAGCTTGCAACATGCTGACTGTTGTCTGTGGTTTACTTGTGACATCTGTGGCCTTGTGATGTAACATCTGAAGGATTCGGGGTGACCTTTTATTGGCCGCATCATTAGGAACACCTGTGTAGTGATCCTGGCTTTTAATCAGCATTGCGATAGTACGCACCTTCGGAACAGATGGATTATCTTATATACTTGTGATATAAACTAATTTGAAGGCAAATTCCTGAGCACTCAGAGAAAATCTTTAGGTAGGTCTTAAACAAATTGAACGTGGCTGTGTTGAATATATATTTCTGTCAGTAAGATTTAACCGACCAATTTATTGCACGTCTGTCGACAGCAGAGCTCAGTAGGGTGCGGAGGTGAAAAAGTGAACATCACGTGCAGTTTTGAAGGTTTCTCTTTTCATCTTTTGACTGCTTTGTGTCAACTTTTGTTTTTCGTCCCATTTTCCACGCCAGTGGCACTTAACCAGAATGTGTTCCTTTTGAAGTAGGAAACTGTAGCATGTGTCTCTGTGCTTCAAACGTTAATCGTGCACAAGCATCTCCCCGGGGCCGCGGGGCAGCCTCTAACTCAGCTGCCTGTTCGTTTTGAGACTTTGTTAGAGCCTTTTTCTAAATTGGAACAAACCGAGTTAGTGTAGCATGATGAGGAGCTGTTTACAAGCAGACTTCTGTTTGCAGTGGTTTTCCCAGCCAGTCATTTGAAATGATAACAGCCTTTCAGCTTCTTGTCAACACGGCGGGTTGATCATTGTTATGATATTATTCTGTTTCCTGTGTGTGTGTGTGTGTGTGTAGCATTGCTCTGAGAACGGAGGAGTCAGCATGCTGGAGGACGGATTGCCAGACTTCTACAGCAAGAGAGTTCTCCCTGACAGGTAGCTTACTGCTCCACCGTTATTTCAGTGCATTTATTGAAAGGTGCAGGAGAGATCTCATTACTACGGTGAGCCCTGAGGGGGCTCACAAATAACACATAAAACAAACTGCTTCCAAATCAGTAGTCACTTGTACCAGTAACACCTGGTGTTTCAATAGGGGCGTATCCAACAAGACATACAAGGATCTTGTCATCATTTGACAAAGATGTTATCACAAAGAGATGATTATAAACATTATTATATTATAAACAATGTAATTATGTTTGGCTGCCATTCAATACAATCCTGGTTTGGTAGATTACACGAGTGACTGTATGGAGAAGAATCCGTATACTTACATTTATAGTGGATCAATGACTATTATTATGGGAAAGAGGCCCCTCGAAGCCGTGTCTCTGTGTTCCCTATCAGCCCTTTCAGCTCATCTTTGGGGTAATGGACTGTAAATTATACCAGTTCACCCTCATTGGAGTGAGATTGAAAATAGTGGAGTGATAAATAGCTAGAAAGGCAAATATTCAGGAGCACGTGGAAACCAAATTCCACAGTTTCACAGTGAATTTTGTTTAAAGATGTCTGAACACAAAACTGGACAGACGTTAAGGCCCTTAAAGGGATGATTTGTACGGGAGCTAATGAGCTAGTCCCAAGCTTGCCCCGCACTGTCATGTCACAAAATGCTGCTTTGTACCTGAAGGGGTCACTGTAGCACGAAGAAACAACAAGTGGGAAGAGTGAAATATAAAGTGCTACAAAACCAATTCCACCTTTTATACTCTGGAAATAAATTAAACCTTTAGGCGAGTGTGATAAGGACTTTGACACATTGTAGCTCAGTTCTTAAGGAAGCCATTTGTTACATAAGTACTTTATCTGGATCCAACATAGCAAACAAATAAAATTGGGATTATAAGATCATTCATGGCTATGAAGGGTGCATGTCAAGGCTGGACAGCACAGCGGCTCAGCTAATCCCAACAATTGAATGGTACATGACAGTGTCTGCTTACTGCTCAGCAGCAGTGCATGACGCATTGAAGCAGCATAATTAATTCCATCTGTCAGGCCCATCCAGACTTAAAACTCCACAGCTTTATTGTCAAATGGTTCATTAGCATAATGCCAACATGTGTTCTGTCTTTCATATCTATTTCAGATTGTTTTTATAAGAAATCTATTTTAAATGCAAAAACTTTCTTTTGCATATACTTAAATGTCCCTTTGAGAAGTAGCAGAGCACTTTCCTAATCTATAAAAAAAGAGTTTATAGCCCCAGTGCATGGAAACTTCTACCAAACAGGTGCTAATGAACAACAACAACATGAACTAAAATCATTACCTGGAACAGAAACAGCTGTTTGGGGAATTCAAACTGGGTGAAGGACGGCCAAACGAAATAAAGGGATGTTGCTGAAGACGTGACAGTTTCATCTAAAAGTCACAATGGAAGAGATCATCACAACAAGACACCAGCTGCTAATAACGTGTCTCAGAGGAGGAACATTCACAGCAGTCAGGGGTTTCAGATGTTCTGCAGAAGCACAAAAACCAGTCACGGATGAGGGGTGGGAAGGTGGATGGTCTGCAGAGGGCAGCAGAGGAAAGACGCATCACCCTCACTAAGCAGCGGGACGCTTATACTCTTTATTCTGGAGAAGACTGGTTATCGTATCTCTGTAAGAAAACTTGCTCCCAAAAGGCTTCCTCAAATGTGAAGCTTGTGCATGAGGGGTGGAGATATACAAGGTTAGTGGCAACAGGCAACAGGAGGCTTCAGTCAGAGATTTTGACAGGCAGATATGTATCAATCCCACAATGCCGTCAGGGAGACGGCTCCTTGATCCCAAAGCTGTATCCCATGGAGGGTTGATCAGTTCTGTAAAACAATAGCTACCAATTACCAGTCAAATCATCTTTCCTCCCTTTTCTCGTCTCTCCCTTTCAGTCAGCTGTCATCCCTCCATCAGGCCCAGTCACTGAGGAGGAAGAAGAGACGCAGCGTGTTGTCCATTTTTTCTGGCTTCCGCAAGAACCGCAACTCCACCATCTCGAATCAGGACTCCGAGTAAGTCAGCAGCGCCGGGGCTGAGCGGAAGGAGGGATTGAAAGAAGCATTTAAGTGCCCCAACTCAGAGAATGAGGCTCTTAAATTAATCCAGCACTCAGCTTTAACATTACTTCATACCTTCATAAATATTTTAATGGAAGAAAATATTTTTTCCATTTTCAGCTGTTTCCTTTGCTTAGATTTGGTGGCGCTGCATACATTAAGGTGCTGTTGCATAACCATAGCGAAATATCAGGCAACGCTATTGCAAAAAAAACTATATGTGACACGTTTATTCTATGAAATGAACCACGTGGATTAATACCCAGAAGAAACTTGCACAATGTCACCTTTGAATTGCGTTGCACGACATTCGAAGGGAAAAGCCACTCAAGGTCTCTTTTAGCTTGCAGACGAGCTTTCATTCAGTATGTCGCAAGGCTGAAAACGGATGAGACAATCGACTCTGCAGTTAACAAACCTCTGTGACGCAGGAGTTGCACACTTAAACACTTGCCGTGTTTTACAGCAGCCTTCAGTACAGAATAAAAGGTCACGTGACTCCTCTGAAGGCCAGCTATCAATGGGTCGTAATTGTAAAGCTTAACAGCATCTGGGGAACCGATGTCTCTCCAACTGCAGCTCTTTCAAATTGGTAACAAAGATAAGGAGTCCTAATTTATAGTGTATAAATGAAACCGCAAGGTAGGCCAATATTTGTGCAAGTTAATTTACTCCTATCTTCGTATGTCTGGCCTCAAACCCTCATAATCCCTCAAGTATGACTGGCATACCATAATGGTTGTTGCTTATGTCTCCGTCGGATCCAGCAGCGCCTCAGAGAATGTCTACTCGATGATTCAGCACAATAAGGATGCTGTGAGGGCGGAGGGCTCTGTTCCTGGAGCAAACGGGACCATGCCTTCACCTCAGGTCACACAGGGCCTCCCTGTACAGGGGATGAGTGCCGCCAGCCCGACCTGCCTCATCCAACGGCAGGTACAGTCCCAGCGAGTAAACTGTGATCACTCTTCAAATGACAAAACTTTACTTTGACATCTTGGCAAGTGTTTTTTTTTTCTTTTCCTGCCTTTGTTGTGACATTTTTCGGCACTAACTTTTTATTGATGGAACAGCGCGGTGTTTCAAAAGAATCAGGAGTAGGACGGCACTCCACTTACATAAATTCTCATGCATTGCACATTTCAAGGTAGAACAACTTCCTCAGCCTGCAGGGAAATGTTAAACCACTTGCAGGAAAATGTGCCACAAAATATAAAAACAATACGGAGACCCACTGTTAGAGTTATTGTCCTGCTGTTTGTCTGATTCACAGGCCTCCAGCTGCCTATTTCCATACTTGCACATATCATAACCCAGTGCATAACGGCATCGGGGCTTTTTTTTGCATTCCTCTGGCTTGTCAGATGTTCGGAGGACTATATGGCCTATTTCACATCTCATCCAACAACACACACACACACACACACAATGA
>CAAKHC010013289.1:0-14233 GCA_901007825.1 Macroramphosus scolopax
AGAGGGGGTCCATTGTGGCAGCGAAGCATCAAGCAATGTTCTAAATCACACAAGTTGGTCCACCTGTCTCCTGAGAGGCCTTCAAACTGCCTCCGGTCACCAACAGTCAGTTTTGAAGGCAGTATTGATGGATTCACATGTGTCCTGAATCCATCTGTGGATCTCACTAGGCAACTCAAGTAAACAAAGTTGTATTAAAGAAGTTTAATGGGCCCTTTCTACTTATATTGTTACGTTGTACTCTAGTTTTGTACATGTACTGTTATCTGACAACCGTTTAACAGCCTGAAATACAAAGCCTGTGCTGCAGCTGGACACTGAACACTGAACCAATTCAACCCAAATTGAACAACGCATTTCCAAATGTGGCTGAATTCCTGCCGGATTGGTTGTTGTTTGACAGACAGTTCACCGACTTGATAATTGATGAAACGATTTGACTGTCAGGCAATTGTCTTTTATTGCACATCAGAAATCATCATTCTTAATCATTGGAGCTGTTTTACTGTCGGTGTGTGTGTGTGTCTAATTTGCACATTTAAGCATAATGTCTCTGTAATAAAACCAGTTATGTATCTATATAATACGTATTAATTATATGAGTATGTGTATATATATATCTCTTTCAAATGGAGAAGGTCTGATTTTGGAAAGCTGTTATTCTCCTTGTATTTAGGCCACCGAAGGCAGCCAGGCGTAACTCACTATGATTAAGCATACTGCCATGAATCCTCACATGTTGTTTCTTACCAACAGTTGCTTTTGTGCCGTGAGCATGAACACAGTGAGATAAACACTCACTTCCAATTAATGCACCCAGCACACAACAGTGCTGAATAAAATAGAGCAGATATATTAATGGCTCAGTTTTCTTTTGGTCTGTTGTGCTGCTGATAATCAGCACACAATTACAGGATTGTCTGTGCGTGCATGTGTCACCTATTTTTATCTGCTGAGGAATTATCTGTTTTCATGTTCCTCACCAACTCGCTGGGACGTTTGTGTTCAATCGGCCTGTCATAGTCGATATTCTACCAGAAGCTGTCGACACCTGTTGGGTAAACTGTGTCATCAGGATTCATCTATTCCTATTTCCTGTTGTTGCTGATGTTTAGCAAGCAAGTGGTATTGAAAATTCAATGAGTTGAGATTTACCACATATGTCGCTGTGGTCAATTTATACGTAGGAAGTTGGAACAGTTTTCAAACCTTCTTTGAATATAACAGGGACCCGGTTAGTCTGTGACTAGTTTTCTCATCCTGATCTTCATCGTCGTGTCTGAGGTTTTCTCTTGTTGTACTCTTGGAACTTCAGGAAGGAAACCTTTGTTTGTTGCTTCCACGCTTGCTCTGAGTGATTCATAATGACGAGAAGGTTTTAATATTGGAGTTTACTGACCGCTCTTCGTCTGTATCAGAAGTGCTGTTTGACCGTCTGGGATCAGAATGGACGAGGATATTTTATGGAACTTTAAGCTTGGACTCATTAGCAAGGTTTCTGTAAACATAATATAATAATTGATCTGACTACTGGTTGAATCAATCACATCACACTGATTGGAGCTGCTGAGCTGCACTTTGTTTAGTTCCTGATGGTTTGTCAGCCGTAGTAGCTTTGAATGTGTTTCAGAAACAACCGTTCTCCCCCTTGTCTGCTAAAGCAGTGCAGCAGGTTTCCCACCAGCCGTCCTCTGAGACTCAGGTTCTCCTGCCAGTCAGTCTGCAGTGATGAATTAGATCCAACAGCTTTGTGTCTGAATTTCCATTCTGTCCTCTCATATTTTGACCCCTTTAACCTTCAGATACATTTTGCATGAGCCAAAACATGCAGCATCCCGCCGTCATCCCACATTGACAGGTGTCAAGCAGCACGTTAGAAAAGGAACAATTCTGTCCAAAGAATATATGCAACACTTTCTCATGTGGCTGAAGTGTGCTGTCATGTTGTAATACACCCTCTAGTCTGCTGAGTACATTTATCAGACACCAGAGGGGATGAAAACAGAAGCATCCTGATCCTAAAAGCATCATCAGACACAGATTGATCCGATTGTGTGTGAGGAAGACAAACACACACTGTGTCCATCCAGGAGTAAACGTCAGCTCTGTTGGCCGCTGCAACACACCAGTGAATCCGCCTGCTGTACACGGTTGTTTACGTTCATCCCTGAGCTCAACTCGCTGTCGAGTTCACGCAGCTGCAAGTCTTCTCTTCACAGTTGAAACTGATCCTCGCTGACTCAGACGTTGTAAAGCTGCTTGAAGCTGTTGTCCTGTTGATCACAAAGCCGTTGACTTTCACAAGCTTGTCCTGTGATTGTGTGGCGGCTGTGAGTCTGCCTGAGTTTCCTCCAGGAGAATCCGTCCTCCCCGACACCTTGAGCATCACTGAAGTCTGATAATGGTCTGTGTTTTATGTTAATGGCACGACAACAAGGGAATATACGACTTCCTACAGTGACATATTGCTCAAATAAACCTTTACAGGGTGTAACTACTGCAAATTGTTTTCTCACTCGAATCGAGGGTGTCGTATTCTACAGCTTGTACAAATCAAATTTAATGGAGGTTCATAGGCTTTACATTGTTTTCCCAGTCTTGCAGAGCCTGTGTCTTCCTACTCTGACGGACGATGATTCTTAATAACGTGACCAACCTCAAGCCTTAAAAAACTAAAACGATATTGGTGTTTTTTCAACACTGACGTAACCGTATTAGAGTGTTTACATGAGTCTGTATGCTCCTGTAATCGGATCACAGATTCACTTTTCACACATACAGATATAAACACATGTTGTTGTTGTTGTTTATGGCTAACAAACACGCCGGTTTATTTCTATAAATTAATTATATAAATGTGGCGGTTGATTTGTTGTTTGTTCACTGTCCGACGGACAGTGTCCGTCTCCACTGCAGGATTGATGTGGCTCACACACTGATAGTTCAGCTGCTTCTTCTGTTTCTAACACACACAGACACACACGCACACACAGAGAGAGAGAGAGAGAGAGAGACATTAGCTTGTTGATTTAAGCAGCTTATCTTGAATTCGCCTGTCAATCATAACCATGATTTTCCCTTGTGTATCATCTTAAAATACCATCACTTCCCTCCACAAGTGACCTTTAAGACTAATAACGTAGTCATGAAATATGCAAGCGCACATGATTAAAGAATGTAGATTTTAAATACGCTGCTAACAAAACAATTATTTTTAGCATTCTTGAGATTTAAATACATCAAACCTCATTTAACGTTCTCATCATTTAAGTGACTCGGTGCAGTTATCGGCCCCATCATAAGGAACACCTGCGGAGTGCTCTTATCTGTGGATGTACAGTTATACAAACTAATTTGAGAAAAATATCTTTCGTGATATTTGAGCACACAGAACAAAGGAAGAAGAATGTATATCCAGGAGTAGCTGCAGTGAGCATCAACAACCACTGGGGAGCACATGAGAGCAGTTCAGATCAGAACTCTGTCCACTCGTTAAGCAGGACGAAACGACCATCTGCGTCCGGGACGTCGGGAGAACCACGTAATGTAAACATGAAGTTCGAGGTCCCTGTGTTGTTTCAATAGCCATGAAAAGCTGTGACATACAGGGATGTTAAGAGAGAATATATTTACAGTAGCTCCAGTAGCTGATGTCACACTGTCCTCTGCAGCACAGGACGATACTGAACAGACAACATACGAAATATAACAACGACATGTTTCGTGGGCCTGCCTACCTGGGCACCTGCACGCCCTCGGTGGATGAATGTGTGTGTGTGTGTTAGTATGAATGGCTGAATGAGATACTTCAGTGTACAGCAGATCACTATATCGGTGCACTCGATTTACCAAAAATGTCAGTTTATTAAATAGATATTAAATAAAGTGTTTTCCTTTCCCCTGCAGGCCGACAGCAGACATCCAACGTGTAACTTCCTGCTGGAGGTGGAGAAAGACCACGCTGAGTGTATGAAGAGACTGATGGAGGACAAAGGAGCCGGCAGCCACAAAGGTCACAATCACTTTCCTCAATATGGTCATAAACTATATTTCCTTCAGTTCAACCTCTTAAAGAACGGAGCTGAGGTTGAATCTGCAGACTGTAACATGTCGACATGTACGCTGACTATTGACAAGTTAAATTACTTCATCCAAAATACATCATTTCACATCACCTTTAGAAGGTAAAGTCAACTTAAATGAAATAAGTGAACCTCGTTATTCTTGTTGTCTTGACGTAAAGGATCCTTGTTACTTCCTGGTTCGTAGTTCATCGAGACCTTTTTTGTTTCCTATGAAAGGGAAACAGTAAGATGGCTCCAAATATTTAATTAGAAGTAAAATGACAGTCTAAAAATTGTACGTAAACATTCAGTATTCACACATATTCGTGCCTACGGTAGGTCATGTGAGGTCGTGATCAGCTGGCTCGTCGCCGTTTAATCTCATGTTTTGTTTCCTGTTTTGTTATTTGTACACACAATGAAAAAAACCAGCAGCTTCCAGTTCTGTTTCTTCTTATATCAGATGCTCAGCGAACATTCTGTCATTGAACAGATACTTGTAGGACATCGGGAATCTGCATCATTAAGCTGGGAATGTATTCAAAATAAATCATACCCCGACTAAATCTGCATGTAATCCAGCGACTGATTCGACCTCCCGAACGAATGAAACAGATTAAATCTGACGTTGAAAGATGAATTTTCTCTCTGCCTGACTGAACCAGGAGAAAAGTAATATTATACAGACACACTCTCATTCGGTTGTCTGACATGTCTGATGAGAAACTCAAAGATAAGATATCTTATAACAGCATGCAGCATTGAACACTGATGTGTGTTAAGGAGGAATTCACTGGGTTCTGTCACATGCAAATTCTTTTAAGGTGAAACTTTGGACTACAAACACCTCCTGAAAAAATAGGGACGTGGTAAATGTACACAAGCATGTCACTGTATTTTTATCAGTTTGGTTTTGTATAATGATCACACAGTATTATTCATGTGAAAGAAAAAAACTAAAACCATGTGCACATATTTTACTTACAAATTTACATGCAGGATGTTTTTTTTCTTGTCATATTTCAAAGTAAAGTTTGTGCCATATTTTTGTTGATTTATAAAACAATTTGCAAAGATATATAGTATAGTAGCAGTATTGTACTTTATTTCTATAGTACTATGGTCAAGTCTCCTGTAAACACACCTGGGTGTGTAGTTTGATCAGTGTTGCATCGCAGCACAGCTTAGGACGGAAGGAAGTATTGATCACCTGGTCAACGGGTGGTGTTTAGGAACAGGGGACAGGAAGTCTCAGGCGTGATGGAGGGATTAGCATTAGAGTTATTGGACACACATTAAGCTAAAGGGGGACTTGTGCGTCGGTAACAGACGCTGAGTGGCCGAGACAAAGACACGCTCAGTGTTCAGTATTCTGCCTTTCACAGGTTTGATCTCCACAACATCCTGTTCCCGTGAGCAACCAAAGCACCAATCCTGGAGTGTCGCAGGTCGATCTGGAGAAATGATGTTGTCAGTTAAACAACCTGCAAGTGTTTTGAGTTCATCCTCTTGTACTCAAGAACACGTGTAGCATGTAGAACCGTATAGCAGCCAAACAACCAACAGAGCTGGTTTACATTCTCATCCCCTCCGGCTGTTGACACAAACAGATTCCTTTTTTTAGGCTTTCTTTCTTCACCTTCTTATTCCCTCTCTCTCTCTCTCTCTCGCTCGCTCTCTTTTCTTTCTTCGGGAGGGATGTTGGGGTGGAGGACACTTTCTCTCCCTTCATTTATCCCTCAAAGGCCTTTGTTGACTGATCAGTTTGCCATCACCAGTTTCACAAAGATTGCGGTCTGTGCTGAATAGATGAAGAGTTATTTTTGGAGGACGGTGTGTGTTTGTTGTTTCTGGAGGACGGTGTGTGTTTGTTGTTTCTGGAGGACGGTGGGAGTGGATTACTTCACACACACTCAGCTCCAGTGTTGCAGATACACATCAGCTCACAATATACTGCACCTCAGAGGCTGAAATTAATAATACGAGACACCGGCACTGTGAAATACTGATACAGAGTGCAGACAACCACCAAGATGTAGGAATGTTTGGATCCGGACCCAAAGCCACGTCAGAGGACATCAAGGGATGACAGAATAGAAATAAAACTTTACAGTCCATGAGAACATTTTCCAAACTGTAAGCTTCCTCGTCATGAAGAAGATTCTGGAGCCACTTCAATGTATACTAATGTGGATTTCTAAAGAGAGGACGGACTGTTTACTCGTTTTGTTTTTGACAGAGCCGGGATGCAAAGGAACGTGGGACAACATCACCTGCTGGCAGCAGACGACGGTTGGAGACACCATCACGGTCCCTTGTCCTCGAGTCCTCAAGAACGTGTTCGGCAGGAACGGTACCGTGTTTATTTATTGTTTTATTTTTATATACAGTAGCAGGGCCCCTCTACTGATGGGGGGCTGTAGCAGGGCCCCTCTACTGATGGGGGGCTGGAGCAGGGCCCCTCTACTGATGGGGGGCTGGAGCAGGGCCCCTCTACTGATGGGGGGGCTGGAGCAGGGCCTCTCTACTGATGGGGGCTGTAGCAGGGCCCCTCTACTGATGGGGGCTGTAGCAGGGCCCCTCTGCTGTAGCAGGGCCCCTCTACTGATGGCGGGCTGTAGCAGGGCCCCTCTACTGATGGGGGGCTGTAGCAGGGCCCCTCTGCTGTAGCAGGGCCCCTCTACTGATGGCGGGCTGTAGCAGGGCCCCTCTACTGATGGCGGGCTGTAGCAGGGCCCCTCTACTGATGGGGGGCTGTAGCAGGGCCCCTCTGCTGTAGCAGGGCCCCTCTACTGATGGGGGGCTGTAGCAGGGCCCCTCTACTGATGGGGGGGCTGTAGCAGGGCCCCTCTACTGATGGGGGGCTGTAGCAGGGCCCCTCTACTGATGGGGGGCTGTAGCAGGGCCCCTCTACTGATGGGGGGCTGTAGCAGGGCCCCTCTACTGATGGGGGGGCTGTAGCAGGGCCCACTCATGATGATCATAGAGCATTGAAGATCATTATTTCATGGAGCTGTTAGATGGAGTTCAATGCTGACGAGACCAGCTGACCCAGAACTCTTCAACCGTAGTGTATACTGCATGTATATTATACACTTTTCTTATCTAATTAAACGAGCAGGCAGTGACATGTACTTGGTGTACCAATCGCGTGTTTGTGTGTGTCCGTCGTAGATTTTCTTTTTGTCCTCGTCCTCACATCGAAGTTTATCCACCTCGATTTCATTTGCAGTTCTGTTTGACATCTACCTCTGTAATTTGTCTGTTTTAGTTTTTCCAATAAATATAATTTATTAGCCAACGCTCTAAACTTTATTCTGTTTGAGACTCGTGGAGGTATTTAGACAGAAAACTGGAATAAAACCGTCTCTGAGATGGAGTATAAACCACGGTTGTGGTTATGAAATGTGAGTTTTAGCAGTGCAGCATCTGGGAACTGACTGCCCTCTGACATTCTGCTCCATGTTTACATACCACCGCAGAGCAACGTGCAGGAGGTACTGTGGACACTCCACCAACAGATACTGTACGCGGAGATGCAAAATGAGACTTACTTGACTTTATTGGTAATAATATGTGTGTGGAGGAGACCTGACCTGGTTCATCATATAAATATCGATGGGCTTTTCCAACAAGGACAAACGGAGGAAGCAGAAACATCCTCAGACTGAAATACAGTGCAGTTTTGTTTTTTTAGGGACATGTGACTGCAGATTTCAGAACAGGAGCCCAAATTACAGCAGAGATGTTGTTGTGTTGCTGATGTTGTCTGACTGCTGCAGGGAGGAAAGACCAGTTGTCAGCTGTGGTTGTAAACAGTGAATGTTTTAGTGCATTGGGGACGTGTTCCAGTTCTTATCATATCATCTGGGAAGTGACTGCAGGTTAACGTGGAGTGTTGATGGGACGTGTTCCAGTTCTTATCACATCATCTGGGAAGTGACTGCAGGTTAACATGGAGTGTTAATGGGACGTGTTCCAGTTCTTATCATATCATCTGGGAAGTGACTGCAGGTTAACATGGAGTGTTAATGGGACGTGTTCCAGTTCTTGTTAATTTCTCCGGGTCTGAGGCTCCTGATGATCCATCTTGTGTTGCCGTCGTTGTTGCATGTTTATTTTATATGTCTGCTGTGAACTGGATGACTTGTGTCTCTCTGTCACTCGTGGATTTATTATATAATAATGGTACATTCACATATGTCTTCTGTTGTACCAGGTAACATCAGCAGGAACTGCACGTCAGCGGGATGGTCGGAGGTTTTCCCGAACATCAGCAGTGTGTGTGGGTTGGACACCAGCCAAGATAAGGTACGGTGGACATCTGCCTCTTCGTGTCTAGTGTTGTTCTGTTCTGTGGAGAATGTCAGAGCACCTAAACACGGAGGAGTTCTTAGTGTGCAGCAGGAACAGAAGCTGTGACAGAACACGGACCTTTACCGGCCTGTCATTAACGGAGCCTGCAGGGTCGGATGTTAATTAACACCAGTTAGTGGTGGAGATCAATATCCTCCACAGTAAAGTGATTAAATGGCTGTTAACATGAGAGCAGTTTGTGCACATGTGTGTTTCCCTGTCGGTTCTTATGGCCACTGAAGGAAAACACTTTTGGACACACCGTCAGCCTTCAGTCTCGTAGGACAAACTGATGTTAAACCACATTAATCTGTGTGTTTTGTGGAAGATAAAAGAGCATGTGGTCAAGTAGAGGATGTAGAGATCTGATCCTCTGATGTTAACTAACTGCGTGGAATCAATGACCTTCTCAGACATGAACCAGAATTCTTCCAGTGCTACAATCGTGACCTTTGCCCTCAGATTCAGTCACATGCAGATATCTGTTTATAGAGGCCAGGTGACACTCATCAAACTCTCACGCTAGTTTCTCCTCCGTCCAATCAAACATGAGTTTTCCGTTTAGGAGAATGTTTGGTCTGGATGGTGATAATTGCAGCTCCCCTCCTCTTTCACTGCTGTAGTTCAGTTTGGGTCACTAGTGTTCTTATTCTGAATCAGCCTTTGTGTTTGTTAAACTGTCTTCCTGTCTCTCGTCTCCACTTGTTGTTTCCTCTGTCATTTCATGTATCACTCTTGCACGTCTCTCCTCAGTTATCTCTTTGATCTGTTCTTTCTCTGAGCAGGTGTCCCCTCTCACGGGAGGTCAGCCAAAACAAATCAGTCCATCAGGTTCTCAGGAGAGAGGAAGACAAGGATGCATTTATATCTTCCAGAATGTCGTGTATTGAGGAAATACTCCAATACGGGGATTCAGGGATCAGATTGAGTCAGAAAAATACCAATTTTCATCTGAAAGCTGCAGACGGTGTATTTGAAGTTGGTCAAGGAGCTGAACATGGAACAGAAAAGACAAAACTGTTTAAATGTTAAACCCACAGCTCATAACAATCATCAGAAGGAAAATAACTGAACAACTGGATATGCACACACATCTTCACTGAACATCCGACCTCAACCTAATGTCAGACACTAATTGGACTCTAGTGGCGGACAAGAAATTAAAAGGATAAAATCCTACGTTGGTCTGACGTTTCCCCCCAAACGCACCTAAAAGTGTTAAAAACCAATAACATCCCATGAACAGACGTAATGAGGTGAATGCAGATGTTTGAACACACACTGGTTGTTGTTCCAGCTTCCCATCAAACACACTGCCCACTCAGATCTGCTGCTGAGCCTTGTTGCAGACACAGAGGCATGATTGCATCACATCTGTGTTCAAACAAGAGACACATATTTTATGTCCTTAATTAATTCCAAAACTTTTAGAAAGAGAGCGAAAGTTTTATACCCTGTTTATATCCTTCCGCTTCATGTATTTATCTGTATAATATATAATCCTCTTGTCCCTGTGTGTCTGCAGCTCGTCTTCTATCTGGTCGTGCGGACGCTGTACACTCTGGGCCACAGCCTGTCTTTGATCACCCTCACCACCGGGAGCGCCATCCTCTGTCTGTTCCGGTGAGACCAGTTATTCAACCTTACCTCCGGGGTCCTTGTTGAATCCTCCCATTTAAAACCAGTAGTGGGATACAGAATTGATACCGAGCACAGTGTTCTGATGGTCGGAGTCAGAAACAATCTGAGGAATAATCTGTCGGGTTTAATTGGGTTTAAAATGAACAAGCGCTTTTAATTACAGACACATTTTCATTTCCCAGTTTGATCAGCTTCCCGTAGTGTCTGACAGCCTCTCAGTTTGTGACTCAATTGGATTTGGTTTAATCATTTTGTTAACATTAATTACGTTGATTGATTTTTTTAATCCGCTTCGCTTGGGATATGAACAAGGTCAATCACATTATGTAGACTCGAGTCAGACTCAAGTCCCAGATTGGATGACTCGCCTCAAAGGATAACAGCATCATTTGAGACGTATTGAAATAGAAACCCAAAACTAAAAGCCGCCAGTGAATCTCTCACAGACACAATCTCAGTGTTTGTCTGAAGGCTTCAGGGGGAAGAATGCCAGATCCTTTTAGACGTCCAAGAGATTAGCAGAGGATGAACTGATTATGTTTTGTGGAGTTTGAAGAGGCGTTCTGACTGAAAAACATTAGAGTAAACTATGGGTGTGTTGCTTCAGGTGGTGAGAACATAAAACACAATCCACCAAATCCAGTGTGAGTTAAAGATTTAATGTTTAACAAGGTGGTTAACAACACTGACGCAAGGGACAGTGGTTTCATTTTAGTATAGTAGAAGATGTCAGTAGACCAGTCTGCATTAATCAGTTATTTGTGTGTGTCTGTTGTGTATTAAATAATCTCCCATCACTTGTTTGTCCTGGACAGGAAGCTCCACTGCACCAGGAACTACATCCACCTCAACCTCTTCTTCTCCTTCATCCTGAGAGCCGTGGCGGTGCTGGTGAAGGACGACATCCTCTTCAACCGAACATCGCAGTGCTCCAACCAGCTGGTGAGGTCACCGTCTCAGGCGGCAGTCAGTCGTCTGTCTCAAGAGCATGAAACTATCTGTTGTTATACTTCCAGCTGTTTCTCCAAAGTGACACCCCAGCAGCATGTAGTTTGGTTTAATGTGCAATGAGTCATTTAGAATCAGAGACTCTTCTCTGCAGCCACATGTTCATATACACTCAGTGTGCTCTTACATGGGTTGGTAATGGGGATGTCGCATGTTGACACACACATTGCTATGCTAACCGCTAAGCTGCTAACACATTCATACAGTGATAACACTTCAGGAGCATTTCGGGGTTCAGTGTCTTGCTCAAGGTCTCTTCGACAGTGTCCCTGGACTCTAAGTGGCCTTCATAAGTCCTTCTGCCCCCCTGGATCTCACCACACGATCGGCATATTAAACCTCGTCCTTCTCAGGAACCTGCCTATTGCTCCAGAGGAGAAGAGCGACTGTATAGCCTCGAATAATTAGAGTAATTGTCTGATTAAGCCACAGCGTCTCTGCAAAGGCCGAGGTCTGTACTGACTGACAGCCCAGCAAGGTCAAACAATAGGAGGTGCACAGCGGCTGTCAAGAGCTTAATTACACTGAATTGTAACATTTAACAGTGAGGGATAGAAATAAAGTCTTTAACGTCAAACATTGGTCCTCTGTGTGTCTTCAGGTGGGTTGTAAAGCCAGCCTGGTGTTCTTACAGTACTTCATCATGGCCAACTTCTTCTGGCTGCTGGTGGAGGGTCTGTACCTCCACACTCTGCTGGTGGTCATCTTCTCCGAGAACCGCCACTTCATCGTGTACTTGTTCATCGGCTGGGGTAGGTCATCCATGTTTTTAACATCAAGACCGATACACTTCACCATGAACACACACACACACACAAACACGCTGATGACAGCGAGAGGAATATAAACTGAACCACATAATGTGTTTTGATAGATCCTGACAGAACTTCAAAGATGTTTTCACTTGTGTTCCCGTGTGTTTGCAGGAATCCCCACAGTGTTCGTCTTTGCCTGGGTGATGACGAGGATTTTCCTGGAAGACACAGGGTGAGTGTCCACGACATCCACAAACCACAGAGGCTCGAAAACAGGATTCAGACACGGTCTGTGCACACGTGTTAGTGTCCTTTAAAACATATATTACACACATTAATTGGACCATGTGAATGCACAGGTCACGTGTTGCTCATTTGTTTTGCTTCGTTGACATGTGATCGTCCATCGTGTCATCTTCTTTCACCTTGTGGAATTGTTTTCTTTAACCACATTAGTGAGCGGCAGGCTTTGGTACTGAAGATGGACTGATTTCATCTATTAGAGAGTGCAGCTCAGTCTATAGATAGTGTAGCTGCTGGGATTGATCAGTCATCTTATGAGCCTGGCGCCATAGAACTGCTCAACATCTCATCATCGCCGACACGGCAGCTCATCACTGAGCGAGTCGCTGTGAGTGGGCGTTGCTCTCTAACAACATTAGAGAGCAACAGTCTGAAAACAGAAGACAGTCTGAGGAAACTGTCTGGAGAGAATAATGAGCATGAAAGTTTATCTTTAACCACCTTAGAAGTTTCACAGTTATAAAGTGTAATTACTGTTCGACCTGCTCCTGTCTCCAGTAATTGGAATCTGCTGGCTCAGAGCGACCACGTCCCTGCTGTCCGTGTTGGATTGCGTCCACTGGTCTTGTGTTTGCCTCTGACAGGCTCAGATTGTCGTCCTCAGTGTCTGACAACATCACAGGAAGGACATCATGACCTTTGAGAGTGATGAGTGGGAGCTGCACGAATCTGCTCTCCACAGGAGGACATGGAAATCACTTTATTTAGATTCTTATAGTCTGAACACAGAGTTTGTCTTCTTAGTCTCGGCCTGCAGTGTGAAAGTATAAAGTTCTTATTGGTTTGCAGATCAGGGAAATCTTGCTGACGAGTGCTTAATGCAAACTGGTTGCTAAGTATTCTTGTGCCTTCAGATGCTGGGAGAGAAATGACAACCCCGTGCCTAACTGGGTGATTAATGGACCAATTGGATTCTCCATCATGGTAGGTTGAGCTTCATTGATATAAATGAACAGTAAAATAAAACCACCACCACTTATGGGTCTCTGTGTCCTCAGTTGCTCTGATAACTCTCTTATTTGCCCCCCGTCTCCAAGGTGAACTTCATCCTGTTCATCAGCATCATACGGATTTTGGTTCAGAAGCTGCAGTGTCCTGACGTTGGTGGCAACGACCAATCACAGTACAGGTAATCTGATGCAGCTTCATCAGCCAAAAGTACAATTCCCAACGTCCTACATGCCTGTTTCTTCGTCTTCTGAGGCGGATGGGGAGTGTGAACCCTGCAGGAAACAGCCATGTGTCTGCTGTGTCTCTGCAGTGGTGCACAGAGCTTCAGGTCATTGTTCATCTCCTGCTTCTCTCTCAGGAGGTTGGCCAAATCCACTCTCCTGCTGATCCCCCTGTTCGGGATTCACTACGTGGTCTTTGTGTTTCTCAGTGAGTCCATCGCTGAAGACTATAGAATATTCTTTGACCTGGCCCTCGGATCCTTTCAGGTTCTATATGGTTCATCTCTCCTCCTACCAGATTTACTGATTCCAGCGTTGGATTACTCCTGATTTAAATACATGATCCTTTCTTTCTATTTTCAGGGTCTGGTTGTCGCTATTTTATACTGTTTCCTAAACACAGAGGTGAGTTCTCCCTCAATGAAAGACATAATAAATAGATATAATTAAACATCTCTTCTTCCTATTTGATTTGAAGGATTGAAATAAAACAGCTGTTTTTATAACATCCCGAATAAGGATCTTTGCACACCCAGTTCTTTGTATTTAAAACACCTAATCTGAGAATTATTTTTCATTTGTTTGTTTAATGTTTCTTTCTATCTAATCGTGCAGGTTCAAGGCGAGTTGAAGAGAAAGTGGCGCAGCATGTGTCTCAACTGCCGTCTGAGCAGGGCGCAGCACCTCAACAGCACCTTCGCCTCCAAGAACGGCTGTGAACACATGGTGCAGTTCCACCGCACCTCCCGAACCCAGTCCATCCTGCAGTCGGAGACCACAGTGATGTGAAGACCGCAGGGGTCCGTGAACAGAAAGTCTCCGGGTTGTCCGCTGACGTGGGGTCGACCTGCGTGTCCCTTTAGAACAGGTGTGAAGACAGAAAGTGGTTGTGATCCATTCTGAGGGTGTCAACAAGGGGTCGTTTCCACCAGCC
>CAAKHC010013290.1:0-18723 GCA_901007825.1 Macroramphosus scolopax
CATGTGATATTAGAGTGGTTAATTACACGTTCAAGTTCATTACTGTTCAACTTTAGTTCCATCGTATAAAACTAATGGCCGACTGTTAATATGGAAATACAAACACCCGACTTTTTGAGGTCCACAAACGCACCGTTCTGATCCACTCTCATCATCTTTATTCCGCGCAGCAGCGGCAGGCGGTTCTTCTCCGTACGATACCTTTCTGATACCTAATGACAGACGAGGCGAGCGGCACGCCGGCGAACACAATGGAGCATTGAGCTGCCACAGTGTCTGAGGAGTAAGTGGAGACCAAAAATCAGAGCAAGTAAATATTGTACTCATATCACATTCAGTGTCATGTCGCCGCGGTGATTGGAGCTTGATGCATTTGCAAGTTGCTAAAAATATCAATTTATGTGCTACTTTTTTTCCTTCTTCTGCTTAACATATTCATGCACTGTGTCCAGAGGAAGCTTCAGCGCTTTTAAAGATAAAGCTCAGAGTTGCTGTTGTGTGCACACACACAAAGCCGGGAAAATAGAATAAGAACCGACGATAGCTTATCGAGACTCCGCTTATTTATTTAACAAAAACCTCAAAGAGTCAGACAGAATCCTGTGTTCGCTGTAGCGTTTAATGACAAATTAAGAAGAAATGTGGCCCACACTGATACGTGCACAAACATTTCGGCTCAAAAAAACGGCTGTGACAGTGATGTCGCCGTCGTTTGATACGTCTGGTTTATTCATTCACGGAGGGGAGATACGCCGCTGGTATCTGATTCAATCGTCTCAGTGGTCACGGTATAATGTGATTTACCCCAATTTGTTTGGAGAGTTTGTGAATTGTAATCAAGAGGACGTTATCTGAAAACACTTTTTGTAGCCGCAGCTCACAAGTCGTTTAAAGTCAGCACCGCTTTTGCATTCATGGCGCAAAACACGCGTCGAAAAAAAAAAAATGTCAGAAAACCAAAAGGTGACAGAAACAATTAATGCTAACAGCAATTAAAAAAGCAGCTCCCCGGGGGCTTTAGCATAACAAACCGAGAGCGTCCTCGCACACGGGCGGCGCTTTCACCCGCCTGTGGAAATTAATTTCTGATTCCGCGGGAGCCACAATTTCCTGAGATGCCTCGATGACCCAAACCGCGATTGGTCGTATATCAACTGGGCGACTGCTTAATTATGAGGAAGCCATTTCAGCCGTGTGAGGTGTGCGGTATCTCCGCGCATATCCATCAGGACCCGGAGATACGAACCACCACTCCTGCCTTTCCCCACTCGCTGAACTTAAGAACGTCCAATTACCTCGGGCGTATGGCCAATTATAAAAAATGAGCAGGTGGGATTTGGAAATAGTGTTTTCTTTTCATTTAAATTTCCGAGTCGTTTCCCGTCGAGCTTTAGTCGGACGGCTAACTGGTTTGCATTCAACGTAACGTCCAGGTAGTCGGTGAGACGTGTGTTAATTCCCATGTTGTGCCTCAGATCTCGGCGAGTGGATGATAATGGGCTGAAATGTTGCACATAAAAAAGCCTCTGAACTGCCAATCTTTACCGCATCTCATTTTGGGAGAACACCACCTGTCCTCCCAGTGAACTCAAACATGCCATTCGTTTGAGAAAAGCCTTCCCATAATGTGACTGATTGCCGTCTCTTCTGAACTATCGGATCCAACCACCAGTCGTTAGGAGGAACCGTCATTATTTCTCACCTAAACTTGTTTTTTTTTTTTTCTCTCTCCTGAGAAACTTTCCTCTCGCGGTGTCCATCACGGGGATGCACTGAGTGGAGAAAATAGTTTTTTTTTCTCAGCGTCATTCCCTTGTCTCACCTCAGGGATTAGGGTTGTTAAAGGGCCGCTTCGCATCACAGATGTCTGATCAACACGACGGTGTGACTCCCGTCTGTAAGCAGACTGTCTGGTGTTGGATGTTAATAACTCCGTGAGTCACGTTATTTTTGCTCCTTTTCTTTCTGTGTGACTGTGAATTCCTTTCTGAAATCAGACGTATTTTTGCCCCGGACAGCGTTATTATCGGCTTATTACTGTAGAGGAGAATCTACGCAGTAGTAGTAGTGATGGAGAATGACGTTCTTTTTCTTCAATGCAGACACAGACATGGCAACTGTCTCCATAGAGCGTGATTTTCTTGCAAGTCTAATATTTCTATTACTTACTTTCAGTTCTGAAAATGACCTTGAATGAATTAATGCTTTATTAGGGCTGCACGACGTCAGTGTACATAAGGAGCATGTTGAATAAATGAATAGCGGTCTTGAGTCTTCACAGCATAATTCAAGAATGTCAGTAAATTGTTCAACATGTTGAAAACTGTTTTGTGCAGTTCTGTTGAAAACGATTATCATTTGAAATCAGCGATTCTGAGCGGTGAACCGCGGAGCCAAGCTACTTGACATTTATCCATTTGCTATTCTCTTATCCCGCGTTTAGACTGATACCTGTGTCTGTCTGCCGCCGTATGACAGCAGAGCAGAGCGACGGGGGTAAAAAAAAGGAGAGAGTTGGGACACCGATTGCTTGAGTGAATGAGGAAAACCGACAGCTCAGTGTCAGTAGAATAGAGCGCTCACACTTTTCAGTCTGGCCCAGAACTGACAGTATCAGACATAATGATGTTCAGTCAAAGAGTCAGAAGACACCTTTGGGCTGTGAGGCCAAAAACAGCCGGCTGACGGCCGTGACAAGCTCACCCATCTCTATCCCCTCCTTTGCATTTCATACTAATGTCTCATTTGACATCCAGTAACTTCTAACACACATGTATGTGACACAGTCTGAGATAAAGCTGCAAATAGCAGCTGCAGATGAGACGAGAACTCCAGCTACGTCTGTTTATCAGGACGTATTCGAGGATCTTCAGCCGGGGACAGTGAGATGCATCCAGCATGAGAGACCACCTTTAATTACTGCACATCGTAATTAACTAATCCAATAAACTGGCATCAATCTATGAATCCACTGTACTAATTTGTCCTGTTCAAGGCTGCGCGTATAAAAAGGGAAACCACATCGGCGCTAACGTACGGCGTGTAGAAGATGGCATGACGTGGGAGAGCTTCGGTAGAAAGTGACAGCGGCAGAATAGGCGCGAAACGACTCGACGCACTGAAAAGTGCTTTCTGAAGGAGTGAAGTGACAAGAACAGAGACTGCGTGGGAGGACGGAGCTATAAGAACACGACCAGGAGTGCTTATGGTAATTTAATTGAACGAGATGAAACAGAACCGCCGTAAGAGAAGCGCCGACAATCCGGGTTGAGGTGCAACAAGTCCCTCGACCCAAACAACCCGTATACATCCTTGTTGTCAGCTTGTTAAAAGTCAACACAGGAAAATAATGACTTTTTTTTACGGCTTGTTTATGACGGTTACTCATGTGCCCGACAACACGCGTCTCTTCAGCAGCTGTGGTGTGCATCTGCTGTTCACACTAACATGTTACACACACACGAACACAGTCCAGCTTTGCAGAAACAGACAACCGGGTTTAAATTTGGATAAAAAGAAGCTCAGGTCCTCCACCGATCGCTGTTTAACAAGCCTGCTAACCAGTGTTTTGTCCTCAGGGGCGACAATACTATTAGCGGTGTTGGACCATCCGCTTTTAATTAACTTTTTCTGTGAGACTATAAACCGCTCGACCAAAGAAAGGATTCGTTTGCAGAGAATTAGAAGACAGGGGTTGACGGTACGAATCCATCTTTTGAATTAACTTAATTTTCTATGTTCCCTTGGCAACTGAGCTTGAGATGACGTACGATCCTGCCAATGGCAGGAAGAAAAAATGGTACATTATAATGAAATAAAGAGATAAATAAAGAGAGTTTGTGACCACTGCTACAATAGCAACTGACTCATCAACTCAAGGATTAGACTCACTGGGGCACTTTCTGTTGTGACGTTAAGCATGTCAAACGTTTACAGCTGCAAAGAATCTGACTGTTTTGTTTCACATGGACTAAAATGTCCAGTCCAGTCCAGTTAATTGAATTTACTGCATTTACGACACTCCGACAAGATGAACTCTCCGTGTCGCGCATGCACTCACAATGAATTGTATAATACATCCGCAGCCAAATGCATCCTGCTTTTAGGACTTACCATAACCGAGATGTGCAGCAGATGCATGTGCTCGTGCAGCACGTGAGCCGGCTCGCGGGCCGTGGGCTGCGTCGTTTGGGCGAAGAGCTCGGACTCGGTCATGGACACGTGGAAGTACAGCGTCCCGTTTTCCAACCACTGCTGCTTCCAGTGAACCTGAGAAATATCTTCTCCGGTGCCCGACATCTCTGCAGAGAACAAGGAGAGGGAAGAATAACATCACAATTTAGTCCACGAGGAGTTAAATCTGTGTGTGTGTGTGTGTGTGTGTTGTTCTGTAAACATTTAAACAGCTCAAAAGTCTTCCAAAGTTCAAATATGACTGTTAGGTTATGCATTAGTATTCTGGTTCAGTGCTCCATCTCTAACATCAACGCTCTTTTGAGCAGCTGGAAGGACCTCCGAGGCGTTCATGATGTTTGGTCCGGTGAAGGGTATGACGGAGTCTTCACGATGGAGACGTTCGGCCTCATGGTGTTAATGATTTTATACGATATGAGATGAGCAAGTGGCAAAAATTGCATATGTTCTAGTCATAAAAATCAATGATGCATTTTAATTACAAACCAAAGAAGTTACAGTTTGTCACGGCCTCTTTCCTGTTAATATTCATTTGTTTATAGTCCCTTTTTTATCAGGCAAGCAACAGACCCGAGACAAAAAGCATTTATCAGCGACGAATACATTTTCGTCAAGAAAATGCTGTCCCACCAACCGACGTCCTCCTCTTATCTGCATTAATCATTCCACCATTTGTACCAAGATAAAAACCAGTAGCTCCGGGCCGGCGCTGTTATCACGAAGCCAACATCAAAGAAGAGCTGGAAACATTTAAAAGCAGAAAGGAGAAGGGGAAATGTGCAAGGTGAAAGAAGAAAGGAAGAAATATCGGGGAGATGAGAAAAGAGCCGCGGATCACCATTTCATCTTGATATGGATCACGGCACAAAAAGTTAATGCTATCAAGTGGGAGTGGTTGTTCGGTAAAGGAGTACCGAGAAGCCTCGGGGAGTTTGCGATTGGGAGGCTTGATACAGTATTTGTCATGTAGTTGGGTGACAAGGTAGTAGGCATCCGCTGACATCTATCAGCGGCAGGTAGCAAATGACAAATGACTTTCAGTGCAGCTGGTTATTAACCCGCTGACTCAGGGTCATGGCACGGCCAGCAGGGGAGGTTGAGCTCTCCGCCACAGTTCCAGGGGCACTCAGGTGCACGGAGGGAGCATGCAGGGACTTAGTTCTGTCAGAAGATGACAGAACTCATAACATACTGCGCCACATTTCAAAAATTCTCTGTAGAATAAGGCTGCACTTAGTCGCTTTTCCTTCATCCTTTCCTCACAGCAACGCAGCCTTACCATGACGACAGCTTTCAAATCATTTGATGTTACACACTTATAATAGGGAGAATAGCAGCTCTTGTATTCCCGCTGCCTACCCTGCATGCTAGTTGTTGCATTATACAGTAAAGGTTGACGGACATCAAACCTTATGATATGTAACATGCTGTTTAATTAATGCTGCAAGTAGTGCGGTAGTCTCCTCGCCGACATGTGTACGAACATAAATAAACGCGCAGACGCCCTGTAATTACCAATCGTGCCAACAGAGGCTGCTGTTGCTCAGCGAAAGCTAAATTATTTTTGCTTTAATCGTTTTTTCCAGACTTAACAAGTCAATTTAAAAATGTATCATTAATTTTATCGTGAGGACGGATTTTCTAAACATCCTTCTTCTAGTAAAAGACCAGTGATATGTGTTATATTTGTCATCTATATCGCCGACTACAGCTTATTATACAAAGGTGTGTTTGAAATCCTTAAATGCCGTTAAGCTCGGAACTTCTTTACCATCAATCTTGACGAGGAGAGTTTTGTTTGTGCTCCGACACTCTTCTACTGTTTAAAGACAGAGCTCTTGACTAGACGCTCCTGTCAGTGTGCTCGTGTGTCTTATTTGCACATCAGATGGCTTTAAATAACTCTGATTATGCAGACTGACACTTTGATCCTAATTAAAATGATTTCCCTGTGAAAAAAAAACCTGAAAAGTTAACCGTTCAAAACTGATAGAAATCATTGGACTGGCAGTAAGTAGAATTTCTCGGGCTGTTACTTACTTCAGTGCGATTGTTATGGAGATGAGGAGGCTCAGTAGGCGTGCTATTTAAAGACAAAAGGATTGTGGGTGCGAGCGTCCTTGTCTTTTCTGCTATGAGTCCTGTCATTGGGCACCAAGCCAGACGTTACTGGGGTATAGGTGTTTGGCCTCAAGGTCCGCTTGTGATTCATTAGGAGGAACATTATTAATGTGTATGCGAGCACGACTCTTGTGCGTATGTATTTATAATGTAAGCTTGCGGCTGAAGCCACGATGCTGCCGGCGTGTCAGCAACACGGGGTCGACGCCGCTGAGTCCAAGGACGACACAAAGAAACGCATTAGCGAACATTTCATACATTTCTTTCTCCGCGGATCGCAGGGAAGTTGCGACACACTTGGACGCCCGGATCCTTAAAAGGGTACAAAAGCTCATTTGACGCTGGTGTTTGTCTCCAGGCGATCGGCACTGAGGCCATAAACCTCCATTAGAAGACAGGCGAGAAGACATTATGGCTGTCACATTATTCAGAAGTGCTCAAATGATAAAAAAAAAAAGGTGCGAGACAGCATGTGGAATCATCGGCTCCTCTGAATGTATGAACCTATGTGACGTTAGGGCATCTTGGCATTGAACATCTTCATAACTCCTAATATGGAGTCTAGCTGGAACTGTTTGCCCGTGCTACACATAGAAATAATGTCAGGAGAAATGTTCTACTGTCTATTTAGCGTCTGTGGAAGTTAATTTCCGTGCGCTGAGGGAATTAACAGAGGAAAATTAAATGGAAGAATGAATCGCGAGGCATGTACACTCGACGAGGTTCACTTCATAATTACTGTTCGTACAAAATACATCTTCTTCTTTAGATAGTCGTGCCGAAGGCTGCCCGCGTTTTCAATGTTACTGCTGATTGTTCTTCCTTGGGTGATGGCAGGAAACCTTCATTATTTAGAGAACAAGTATAAAAACCTTTAGTCCAGTTTCACTTTCCAACGAGGCTTGCGTAACGGTCGGGGCAGAGATATGTTAAGCTTGGCCCAAATCCATCGTGAGGCGTTCTCGCTCTATTTCTCTATGGGCACTTACGTTTTTCCAAAGAGAAAACACTTGATGCCGGCACGACTCACATTTGAAGACCTTGTGATCATGCAAGTGCTCATTGTGTCTTCCTGTGATTTCCCTTTTCTTTTACCTGCTTCTCCTTTCAGATCGCATCTTTTCTCCGTCGTTAGCAAGGTTCGGCTCCGAGAGCACAATTAAAGCTCGACGAATTCCACGTTTAGTCAGAGTGATTTCCACTTAGCACACAGTTGGTTGTTCAATGAGGTTGTACAATAAACAGAAATTATTACCATTTAACCAAAACAAACAAATCTGTGGTCTATTTCTATTAAGAAAGGTTTCATAAGAACTCTGCATCTAACTAGTTAAAGTAAGTTAGCTGCAGTGGTCGCCACAGTTCTTCCCTTCGCCGAGCACATCGTGTACGATGCACGAGGAGGCAGGAGAGGCGCGATGAAGTCGGGAGATTGCAAATGCAAAGAAACCAGAGCGTGTCAGTCCCGCGCGACGTTACCTCCTTCTCAATGCACATTTCTTCAAAAGTGGCCTTCATGTTGAATCCTTGAATAAATGATGGTGCAAACGCTGCAGTTTTTATCAAAGAGAAGCAGAGTGGAACTTCACCTGAATCCGCATATGATTCATGGAATCAGATACATGGAGAAAACCCTGCTTTTTTAGCTAATTCGTGCAGCCGTGTTCAGATTAAGAGACGTTCCTGGAGGGAAGGTCTTTCCTTCTGGATCAGTTGTTATCATGTGTCACGGCGACAGCCTGCTCGCTGGGCAAAGTTTTGACTGCCTGACAATGTGTTCTTTATTCGCCAGACCTTTTCATCTGTAATCCCCCCCCCACTGCGCACACGGTAAGTGAAACAGACAAGTGAAAAGAATTAGCAGCGGTCCACGGAGGATGTGGAAGGAAGTGATATGGTCAGATGAGTAATGGCTGGTAATGATGTCCTCCAGAGACACAGACCTTCACTAAAGAGATTTAGCTGCATTACATTTCTCTCTCGTGAACTGTTTTGCAACGTCTCCGCGACACGTAAGCGAGGCACAATCGGGCTGCGCGCCGTTATAAATGGTTGTACTGCCACGAGCGGTCTGACTGAATGGGTTCAGAGCAGCACAAATTGCATAGCATTTGAATATATTGTCTTGGAGCTGACAAGCACATGCATGCACATACGGCTCTCCGCACCGCCCACGCAACAGTCGCTCCCAAAAGGTTGGCGTTCATCAGTTTAAAGGTGATCATAGCATTGTGGAGTCAGTGATTGTGCCAGCCTGACAGCTCCGTGACAGTTTGTCAGCTCGGCAACAAGCCTGTGTCATCAACATTTACCATGATGAAAGCCGGCACCCTAAAGGCACTTTGCCGCCTGTCATTACGTACATGGTATAACGAATCAACCCTCCTCTCTGACGACGCCCAACATCAGGTTCAAGCCTTCCTATGGATGTCTTGTGAAAGTACGAAAAGGCTGATGAATTGTCAATAATTCATTGTGGGGAGTAAAGGACGGATTCGCGTGTCTCAGCCCAAAAAAAACGAAGGCAAGGGCACCGGAGGCAGAGACAAGGGATTTATCGGTCCAGCCCTCATCAAAAGCGTTCAAGAATAGCTGTTACCTTTTCCTCTAGACACTCAGATTCCGCCCCGAGACATCTACGCCACTTGTGACATGGCACATTTTACATTTTCAGCTAATCTTCACTCTACTGTACTGCAGACTGTCAACAGGAGATGCTAATTAGCAGCAAGACAAAAAAAGGGTTAAAGAAGTGCACCTTTGATTAAATTGGTTTGGTATCATACCCCTACATTGTAATCCTGCCGTTACCACTCATAATGAGCCGATATACAGCATGAGGTGCACCAGACAATCAGTTCTGTTGTCCTAGGATACGTGAACAAGGTGAGAGGGAACACTGAGGAGGCAGTACTCCGAGCTCTCGCCGACTGTGTGACCTCCTCACCTTATCTCTGAGGTAGAAAGGCCGGCCAACCCTACGGAGGAAAATCATTTTGGGTCGCTTGTGTCTGCGATCTCATTCCTATTCTTCATTCCTCTATGTTTCCTTTACAGGTGTCTCGCTTCCAGCTACATCCCTAATACACAGACCATCGTAAATAAACACAAAGTAAATTTTAAACCGTCCGTCTATGCAAGAGTTTGAATGTCTTTTATGAGCACTTTTATTTGAACCTTCACTTTCATGGAATAAATTGAAAGAAGTGAAGAAAAGCCGTCAGTATTTTTTCTTCCTACTTTCAAATGATTGTTTCTCATAAATCAGCTCTCTGGGATCCAATCGGGTCGACTCAACTCCTGTTTCCCCTCATGGCCTGTTTTTCACCTCACTCCCAGAGACCACTTTATATAATTTTACACTTGACATTTCGAGACGAAACTCGGTTGCACAAAAAAAATCTTACCAGCCATTAACTAACCGATCAGACAGGACCTGGAACTGAATATTTACTGCGGCTGTAATGCATTCTGAATCTGTTTGCTTTGTCTGCGGTACGTGAAAAACGCCAACAGCCCTGCTGATTAATATCCGGAGAGCAGGAGGGATGTTACAAGGATTGAGCCAGTGAGACTAACTTCGCCACAATAGTTTTTTCTGAGGGATCTCCTGCAGCCGAGAGGCTCTGCCAGTGCCGCTCCGGCCTTATCGCTGATGTCCACACGCGTGCTACTGTAGCTCCAACTGTGCTCAATCACAGGAGCAGCTGTTGAACTGCATACTGACCACCTCCGACAGAAAACCAATCATATTTTCAGAGACACCACCATTAAGCCTCCCAGCATGAAGGAGAAGGTGACTTACAACTTCAGAAAAACACAACCAAAGCGTGGCAGTAAAAGTATTAGCCCGTTGCAGCGCGAGACTTTGGAAGCAAATACTCCTTTTTGACCACATAAACGTCCTAGAAGTGAAGTAAAATCCCGTATGATGCTTCCTGACTCCTTTTGTAGAAATGAAATATATTTGCATTAATAATCAAATAATCTTTACACAGGGAGGATTTACTGAAGTATTAGTAGTAGGATGAATGCAGTATAATACAAGGGCAGTTGTATTATACTGCAGTCATCTATTATATTGTTGTACATGATAAATTGTTAATGTGAGTGTCATTAAATTATTAACATTATTGTGTTAAATATGTGCCAGTGACTGAGATGTGTGCAAGGTAAGCAATGAATTATGGAGCATCTTTGTGTTATAGTCGGTCTAAAAGTAATAGGGAGCAAATAGAATAAACAAATAGTTGCTTGCCAATGCACAGTGGGACCTGGATTATCTCTCATTAGCGGTTGAAATACACCATGTGACTATGTGTGTGTGTGTGTGTGTGTGTGCAAAATGTGCCTTTGTACCGTTTGTGCGTGCGCCGCAGCGGCAATTGTTCAAGGTCACCTGAATTTTGCGTAATCCGAATTCCATATCCACCTTCTCCAAAGGACGCACCCCCCCATCAAAGCCTCCGCCCCCCCTCAGATTTTGCTGTGCAATTAAGCCACTTTTTAATGTTGGTTTTCTTCATTACCAAAAAAAAAAAAAAGCATCATTAACCCACTAAAACAGTTTGTGTAATTTATGTGTGGATATATAAATGCTTTATCTGTTCTTGTGCTCCTCGGGATTAGTGAGGCAAAGTGCCAAAAAAAAAACAAAAACCCGTCCGACTCCTAATGTATTTAAAGTGACACATTAACAGGATAAACAATCCCCTTATCTGCTGAGTGCACGGGCATCTTCTAAAACGCTGCAATCCCATTAACGGGACCTGTTCTGATTCCACATCTGTCTCATTGTCTCTTACTGTAATGTAATGCTCGTCCACTGATGGGAGTTGTCTGCCGGTGCCAAAGTGGGAGGCTCGGGTGTAATAATACACACATTAAGATTGACTAATCCTTTGTTTTGGCGTCTCCGGTTTAGACCTCGGTCAAATAAAATGGGCCCGACGCACTGACACGGCGATCTGAAGCTGCTCTCATAGCTCCGCTTGAGAGGGAAACGACGCTCGTGTAGAGTTTGTCGATGATCACGCCGTGTAAAGCTAAAAATAAGAATTAAAATCCACAAACATATTTGGATCGCTGCCATCAAACGAGGCTTATGCCCTTTTTTCTTTCTGTAAAATGTTTCTTTCAGTCAACTTCAGATCACCTGAGTCATCATGAAGCTCTACAGAAGCCGGAGAACGACCCATTTATTTGAATGAGGTGTTCTGGAGCAAGAGACCTCTTATACATGCAGGGCAGTGACACCCCAGAACCAAATGATTAAGAATCAGCAATTTCATACAGCTTGGGTTGACCGCTGCTCAAATTTACTGTCCAGTTGTACTCCAATCCTTTCATCCACTCACTAACCGGAGCCGTGGGGCAGTGGGGACCAGTAACATGTTGACTCGGCTCTATCGCCTCATCTGTCATTGATTTGTTTATCTTTGATCATTCCTGTCATCTCAGTTTCTACTGACGCTCGATCAGGACAAAAAAAAAGCTAATAATTCACTCCTCAGGCCGCGATCAGTCTGATTTGGCGCTGGCAGAGCTTTTAACTTAACAAAGTCAATACTTGTTGACTGGTCCCAACCAGCCGTTTAAGTCTTGGAAACAAACTCTGGACTCTGACCAGTAATGAATTGTGTCAAGACATCCGCAATGGTAAAGAGGATTCAGTCTGAGGCCAATCAATCTACTGCTGGTTAGATGGGAAGAAAAAAAAGATCTAATAGATCTTCAAAAGACCTGAGTCAGCACTCCGTTGTGAATAGAAGGAGCTTGAATAACTCAAAGTCACACCCAAGTCGCTAAATTATGCACATTTGCATCTGTAATGAATACAGACGTCCTCAGGTCAAAATGGGAAACACTGTGAAATGTCGGGTTCAAAGGTCAGAGCCGTAGAACCCGTGGGACTTTAAATTCCAGACCACGTAACCAGTCTTTGTCATCGGCAGGCATCGATTAAAGGATCCCGAGCAACATCAGGAAGACAGATCATGAGAAGCTCGTGAAATATCAACGACTGCGGGAAGAAGTAGATGGATGTGGAAAAGGGAAACGTATAGTCCCAGTGGTGCAGGAGCACTGGGGGCTGTGACTCCCCAACTGAGAGTCTGTCTCCGGCAGATTAAAGGAACGACTTCTGAGGTCGCAGTCAAAAGAGGAGTGCAGCCGTTAGAACAGCCGAGATACCGCGCAGAACTCTCAGAAACTCCCCGTGAGAGGACTTGAGCTCGAGGAAGAAAACCAGCACTCCTGCTGGATAAGCACTGGAAAGGTTTTTTTTTTTCAAAAGGAGCGTCGGGTTTCATCAGCGAGTAACTTTGCACGTCTGTGATGGAGCTGACAACGTTTGGCACACATGAAATAAGGCTGATATCTGAATGCAGAAGTACAGGGAGCACAGGGAGCACATGAAGTAAACTGAACTCCCAACAAGCCAGAAATCGGTTATATACTGTGAAATGAAAACAAATTGACTTTTAGCAGATGGTTTGGTGCGGAGATCATCGCAGGTTGCAGGATGAAGGTGTTTCGGCCCAGAGGGTCATCCATAGGTCGTAGTGGAAGGCGAGTCATCATGACTTGGCACATTGATTAGGCCCTTTTAAAAACTGAAGAAGATTTACTTTGGACTTAAAGCCCACTACCCTCCGACCCATTACACGTGTCGCGGCGTCAGTGTTGGGAATGATTGGCACCCACCCAGCTGGCACGACTCAGACGTTGGTTAGTATTTCTGCAAAGGGAGATCAGTCAGGTTGACAAACAAAAAGACATCTTTTAATTACGCACACACTCACTTTTTTTCTGTGAATGGAAAACTATAAAATATTCTCTGACGGAAAAAAAAATCCGGTTCAAAAGTTCACCAGCACACTTAATATGATGAAATATGAATGTATTAACTTTTGGTCACGAAGTGGAGCCCCGCGACTCTGGAGAAGGAAGTATTTTATTATTCTTTGCTGACTTAAGACTTATGTGGCGTTAAAGCAAGAAAGAGTTAGGAGGACAAAAAAAAAAAAAAAAGAGAAAAGAACAGGGTGAAAAGGTTTCACTCCATTAAAGACGGGATGTGTTGAAGTGGAGAAACTGGAGGCTGATAACTATTACAGCTGTGTGATTTATGAAATATTTTTTGCTTATGAGCAAAAAAAAAAGCTCTGGCAAGCCTCCGTCTTTGGCCACCTGTGATCCAGTGACACTTAAGAGAGCAGCGACTACAACTTCCCACGCTGCAACATTAAACTCCTTCTTATACAAGTGCTTGGAAACAGCGGCAATTTCCTCTAAAAAAGAAAGTATGGTGACAAGAAGCTATCAAAGAACGAACGATTGAAGCATCGTTTTTCATAAACATGTTTAAGGATCAGTGAGCGGAGCTCTTCGTCTCTATTCTAAAAATGCTATTTAATGTTTGACGGACATCTCAGCCGCTGACACTGTACAATTTAATATAAAAGCATCACTGTCTGAGAGAGAACACCTGCCTGAACTGCCCCTCCTCCAGTCTCCGTATACAAGCGGATCTGTGGATCTGGGTTTATGTAGCATGCCAAAACATGTCCATTCCTGCGCTAAATTAGCCTTTTTGAGTAATGAGCCTATGTGGATTTTAAAGAGTTAATTAATTTCCTGTGGGCATGGCTGTGTCGCACCTGATTAATGATGGTAATGCAATTGGCGTGCGGCGTTTGGTCCCCTGTCGCCGGAGATAAATCAGTAGTGCACTGTAAGGCATCACGCTCCAGCTGCGTCCGACATCTTCGCCGTAACCGACTCCCTGACCTATACGACATTAGAAGGGGGGGTGACCGCCGACCTCAGTGATCTTGAGTCAACTATGTTGTTACTCATGTGCGAGTGAGACGTTTGCATCGTCAAAGATGCCTCTCAGACTCTAGAGCTGTTAAAAATATAATTAAAAGGCAACATTTAGCAGCATTTTTGTATTTCTTTACTATGATGTATCACCCATGCTTAGCATAAAAGTAAGAGGTAGCATTTTTTTCATGGTGCAAGCATGGCGGACTGAGAGACGGATGGGTGTGTCTCCACCCGTCCATGACCCATATCAGGCTGGCTGGCAATAAAACCGGATGATTACACAGTTGCATCCGCTCAGCAACCTCCTTCAGAACAAATTGAAATGTTTAAGAGAAACAAACAAGTGGTTTTGCAGTTAAATGTATGAGCTGCGAAAATATAAGTGCACGATAAGCGGTGGAGCCGCGCGAAGCAGAGAAAAAGTAGCACGAGGCCGCGGCGCGACAGCTGTCGAGGAAGAGCTTCCTTGTGTACTGAGATGTCTTGCAAACTTGTTGAAGTACACAGAGAAATTATCGGTGTGAACTACATGCAAAGCAAAACACTCCACATCTGCCTTTTCAATTCAATGTGCATGGCCATGAAGGCAGAGCACACGCACTTAATGTTCCTTACAGTTATCTACTGCCGCTGCTTACCACAGTGTATAAATTGAAGACGGAGCTCCATCTCCCCGTTTCAGCATATTCATCACTCAACAAGCAGAGTTTGAAAATGCAAAGGGAACGTTATTAGACATTTGTAACATGTTCTGGATGACGAATCTCAAGGATGTCGTGTGCGTGATTTATACACGGCGCCAGACCAACCTATAAATGTGTCCCAGCGTCCCAGTATATGAAGGAACTGGATGTTATCGCCTCCCAGCTGGCCTGATTTAGCTGCCATGACAACTGTTTTTAGAAAACGGAGATCTGTTTTTGGATTAATAAGGATTCTGTTTCCACGGATTTTTAAAAACTCCTTCTATTTCATGAATCACCTCACAATGAAGAAGAGAAGAAAAGCACACGCAGGCGAAGATTAGTAGAAAGTGCAGCAATTATTCCGGAAGTGTTGGACTCTGAAATTACATGAAGATTTAAACATTCAAAAATGCTGTAAATTAATAGTGTTAATATTCAATAGCACTTCTAAATCCCAGATGTAGATGGTTACCATGCATTCCTAAAAACCGTGTCCACCTCGAAGGACCTTAATCCCCCTCTAATGCCCCTCTTTTGTTCCCCTCCCTCTTATAGATAAATAATATGTGGGGAATCGGAGTCAACTTGGCATGATACTTTATTACCTAAGAGGCTTAACGCTGGCATATGATCCCAGTTCCAATATCACTCAGTATTGTATAAGCTTTCAGCTCCAGATACTGACAACACTGACAATGAAAATTAAAAGTAGATTAGGAGAAGCTTGCAGAGGACCATGGAGACCTCAGAGTAATGGTTGGAAGAAAGTGAGAAACAAAATGATGCAAAGTTTAGTCAAAAAGTACAGACAGAGACGGTCGTCTTCACAGTCTGAGCTATAGACCATCCATGAGAGGTCCATTTGGAAATTCCATATAAATACGATTATAGGGAAAATGAAATGCATTTGAAAACCTAAAATATATCGGTAAATACATATGTTTCATTCATTGTTTAACGGCTTTTGTCTGGTTTTGCAAATGAACTCCTCTAAAGTGAAGCCAAAAGATTGTGATCGCCCCCTGGTGGTTGGAAGCAGTTCCACCCCATCTTAGCGGATAGAACATGGGACAAACTACAATAATCAACTGGCAGGTCGACTATAATTTTCCCAAAAAATGTATATATGATTTCAGGTAGTTGGTATTGTGTGTGATGTGTATTCAAGTGTTAATTGTTCTGATGGTTCGTTATTGGATGTGAGGAAAGGAGGTGTCATATCGTGATTGCGTCACTGACGCGGCGCACATGTAACTCTAACTTTTCATGAACGGAATAAAATATATAAGACGAGTTCTACTGAAGTAAACTGTCTACTCCGCATATTCAGGCTCCAAATTACATCACTCGGGCAAGATGTGGATGGAAATATGGGATGTTTTGTCCATCTGTATACATAGTCAAGTTTACGCTATTGTTGATATTCACCCTGATATCTATTATCTTGGCGAGGAATTGAAAAATATCAATCACACGTCTACTGCAAGCAATGAATCTGGATTATTCTGCTCCCATTACCTTCCCCCTCATTACAGCTGATAGTGAATAATTCGATTTATAAGAGAAGATTAATTCATATATATCCCTGTAATGCTCTTTCTGAGCCAAAGGAAAGCGATGCCTCAAAATCTTGTCAACTAGCTTTTTTATAGCCTCAACCTCTTTCTGGCCCTTTCGTGGTTACCGCAATCAGCCGCGAATTAGTTTCTGTATCGATCATCATTCATGATGTCCCCTGAGTAAGTGTTTCCATAGAAACAAATAGAGCTCAAAGGACAACAACCACAGCAATATGTCATTTACTTTCCCTGTTCCTCTAACATTGTATTTTCATTGGTAAATGGCTTTTTTTAAAAATTGTTCCATTCCAGTTCTATATTGACGTAACATATGTAATGTGTCGGGACTGCTGCCAACCACCAGGGGGCGATCAATATCTTTTGGCTTCACTTTAGAGGAGTTCATTATGTTGCTCGACATCACAAAATACAGCTGATCCTGATCAGAGTACAGTGATGAGTTTTACTAGTGATGTTAAACTTCAAGGTTAATTGGAGACTCTTAATTGACCACAATCATTGTTTGTCTCCATGCGTGTCAACCCTATGATTGACTGGTGACCTGTGCCTGGTGTACCCCACCTGTCACCCAATGTCAGCTGGGATTGCCTCCAGCTCCCAGTGATCCTCTGCTAGATAGGCAGTAAAGACAATAGATGAATAATATATATATAAACAGTATGTGTGAAAATAAAACCCATTAGGTCAACAAGGTTTATGCTCAAATGTGCACAAACGGGGCCGTCACATGGGCTGGCACATGAGATGGGACATTGTCATATAAAAGAACTTGTATTAAAATGAAAGGAAACATTCTAGTATTGACATCCATTATGAAAGGTCAGCTCGATGCAGACAGACACGGTTAGCAGTAGCATCTCTGCAGCATCAACGCCGTCGGGCGTGTGAGCCGCAGCAGTCATGCGGAGGTGCAGGTAGGCAGTGTGGCCCAGGCGTTAGACTAGAACAGGCTGTCTGCTCTGCCTATGATGAGCTACAGCTTCTTATTTGTGTGTGTGTGTCCTTCTGTTAAAGAACACAGTGACGTGATTTACGGGAAGATATGTCCACTGTGGACACACAAAAACGCTATTTCATTTCGGGCGGACTTTTAAAAAGCTGTGCTGACGCAGACAGGCTGCCTGGCTGCAGAACTCCATTGGACAAGTTAATTCATATTAAATGTGCTGACTCACAAAGATGATTTCACCTGAAGAACGGATCAGCATACAATGGTCCCCGAGCGGAGTTGTACGAAGGCAATGCAAAATTGATTGGGGCTGAATGAATAAGGCTTTTAAAATGGGTAACTGGGGAAACACGAGTTCTCAAGAATGTATGTGTGAGTGAACACGCTCGGGGTAATTACGCACGGAGGTAAAGTGCTTTTTTCTCTCTATAGCAGGGCGAAGCTAACTCATCTCATGCAAGCAACATGCACTGAAATTACCCTATCCAAGCCAATGACACGTTGTCAACCTATGATTGTACGATATAATGAAGGAATGAGGCAAACAAGGCAAAGATCAGGGTGGTGTGTAGGTGTTTTGTAGATAAGGGAAAAATGGATACAAGAGGAATTAGTTGCTAAGAATAACAGTGAGTCACTCGGCCATGATGGGAAATTTCATCCTGCCTCGGCCTGCTATTGCAGCATGATATCAATTATTTTCTATGGCCAACAGAATCCTGGAGAGGTCTCTCTGATTAGAACTGAAAGCAGGCCCCTCCAGCCAGGGTAGTTAAGTGGTCTGGCAGAGAAGTGAAAACAAAACAGACGTTGTCCGCAGTCCTGTACAGTACGGCTGTGTCACGAACCGAAAGGACCCGATCGGTGCGTGAATCTATATATCATGTGTCATTACAACAAGGATAATTATTCACTCCTTCTTTATTTCTCCTCTATTATAATCTCATTTGTGTTACTGAGGCGGGCCACAAAGTAAAAGGTTAAAAACACAGTGGACTCCTGCTGTGCTGTTGCAGTACAGGATGCACTTTTGAGGTCAACATGACCTTTGTGGAAACGAGTGCACAGAGCAGGAGAGGGAGAGGGAGAGAGAGAGAGATGGAGAGAGAGAGGGAGAGAGAGGGAGAGGGAGAAGGAGAGATGGAGAGAGGGAGTGAGGGAGAGGGAGAGGGAGAGAGAGAGGGGAGAGGGAGAAATGGAGAGAGGGAGTGAGGGAGAGGGACAGGGAGAGGGAGAGGGAGAGAGAGAGAGAGGGAGAGGGAGAGAGAGAGAGAGAGAGGGTATCAACCCGGACTATGTCACGCCTGCAGCTGGATGTGCATGCATGTCTGCTGAAGGTTGTTAAGATATATGACTGGAACCC
>CAAKHC010013290.1:19016-36982 GCA_901007825.1 Macroramphosus scolopax
TAAACTAAATATCTTATTAATGTTATCTGGGTAATTGATGTTCACTAATATCATTTCAGCTCAGTCCACTGCGTTTTCTGCCATTGACAGTTGGACTATTGGTCTCTCTCCCCTTTCCCTGTTTCAATGTGCGTGCGTGTGCGTGTGCGTGTGCGTGTGCGTGTGCGTGCGTGGAGCACAGCCGAGGACAGGCAGGTGAAGATGAGGACAATAATTACGTTACTGCTTTGCTATTTCCAGGTTGAATGATACATTGTGAAACAGCCTGATAGGTTCTTTTGTACTTTGGTGTGTCAGAGTATTACCAAATAAACATTGACCCCCCCCATATAAAAAATGCAGTGTGCTTTCATAACACAATAGAGTTTTCATGGCACAGCTGTTTCTGCTTTGGAGCTGAAATGCTACTGAATCTGATGGTGAGGATGTCGCTGCAGCCGAGGCAGGGTGGCTCGTCCTGGCCGGAGCCACTCTCCTGCTGATAATGTCAACATGACGTGCACGGGAGGACGTCGTCACCAGCGTCGTTGGCAGCAATATCACAAAAAGCATGTTCGACAATAATTTGCACTTACGTTCTGTGTTTTTCTGACTGTGGCACGGCGAACTGCAGGGTGCAAAACGCAGCAAAAAGATGTGAAGGAGAGAGTAATAACCCTTCATGTTTTTCTGAGCTATCCGCGTTATGCATGTCACATTAAAAATGTTATCCTGGTGTGCTCTCCTGCTGACTCCATCATAAACTTTACAAGAATAAATTCTTGTGCAGGATCTTTTATGTAACAGCACTCATTCAGGATGCCTAGTAAACAGTATAATAAATGATTTGGGACTCAGGTATCTCACACCTACACAGACAAACATGATGCAGCACGCGCTACATGGAGGCAGCTACGCACTCGTAGTTTACCACTAACACCACTAATCTAGCCTCGACCACATACGAGGCTCAATCACTCCGCGTTGGCACTCTGAATTCAGCCCAATCTGTTCTCCCCTTAGCAGCACCAGCAAAACTCCCACAGAGCCGCTCGCAGAGTCTGAGATGTAATCTCCTGTGTTTTCCCTACCAGAGTTCTCCCCCATTGTGCCTCGTTACCGTGAAGCTCAGGTAAACCTGTCGCCATGTGGTTTCTGCTCCCCTGATTGTGATCAGAGTTCTGTAAGTGGATTTCTATCTCACCTGCGTTTACGAGAACGGCACATTGATTTGTATCGAGGATATTCACGCTTGTACGCGTTTTGTATTTGTGTATGTGTGTGTGTAGAATAAAGCATGATTCAAAGGGACAACATGGGTTGAGTAAATTTACCTCCTGGCTACAGACAAGCTTGCTTACATTAAAGCTTGAGAGGAAGTATGCAGAGGTTAAATACAGGAAACTTGTTATATATATATATATCTTTAGACGCGACCGTCAAACTTTCTCCCTCATTAAGACATCATCACCCTGAATTTAGTGTAAGTGGGAGAAATGACAGTGACGTCTGCATTAAGCGTGGATTTCTTAATAAAGGAAAGACCCGCATAATTTTACTTTGATGCAGATTTCCATTCACATTTGCCTCTCCTTCTTTGTGTGTGCTTCTCCTGACATTCTTATCGTGGCGTTATTGTTGAGTTAAATAAGATCTGTCCAGCCAGAAGTGCTGACTTTAAACTATTTTCGGCTTCCTCTACCATGAAGGAGCTCCTAACTGCTGAGTCCTGTGTTTAAATTCTCCGAGACAGGCTGGCTAAGCAGAGCTGAAATTAAAACTGTCTATTACTGAATAAAGGAGACTTCTTTTGTCAGAGCCCATTAAAAAGGGCTACGTTGATGTTATAACTTTATATAGACTTTTTTCCATTTCCTCTGGTCATTTCAACCAGAAAGCCAGAAATAGTTTTTCCACCTGCTATTTTTTTTCAAACACCAGAAAAGCCTTGAAGACTCCATCAAGAGTCTAGACGCACACAAACGCTCCTCCGGGATCCTTTAACATCTTCGCTGAGTCTCCGTCCGACGTCCTCAATCATCTTTATTTGAAAACGTGGATTCGACAGACACACAGTCTTACAAGCCGAGCTATTAAAAAAATACTAATAAACGAAACGAAGAGTGTAATAAATGCTTCTTGTCACAACTTTGATGAGGTCACTGCTCCAGATTAATAAAATATGTAACAGCCCTTCAGCCATGTAGAGTGAGAGCCCAGCAGTCCCAGAATAGAGAGTGACAGGACCTACTTTTTACCCACGTGTGCATATAATATGCCAGAGAAAAAGACATGTAGGAAAACATAATGCAGAAAGGAGAGAAGAACGTTAATAAAGTGTATTATATGATTGTCATTATCATGTGTTGGCTGCCTGATTGGACCACGTATCCATCCACCTCTGCATCCGCTCCACTCGTCATTAAACATATCAACAGGACACGCTGGAAAAACAGTACAACTGCATCCCGTTTGGTGTGTTGCTACTAAGAATACGGCAGAAAAGTCTCATTTATCACATCGACTCAAACACCATGAGGCACATGAGGAGCAATTAAATGCACCACATGATGAAAATACTGCACGGCCTTCTGTCTCCCTTCAAAAATAAGGGATCAAAATTAGATATGAGCAATAGAATCCATCATGAAAGGACTATTATTCTTGTATTATAAGGTTTTAAAAGTAACAGAAGTTGGTTTATCAGTTTCTTTGAAGCCGATGTGTTGATGGTAGCAGCATGTATGTTTATATTTGGTGTTTTTAATACAAGTTAGATTCATTTCTGATCAACCATATTACTAAGAGGTGGTGACTACACGTCTTTTTGGTTTGACTGTTTATTATTGAAATGACAGCCAGTTAGTTCGATGAATATAAATTCCACTGAAGCTCCAGGTCCTGTCAGACCTCCACACATCTTCTTCCTGCAATGTCACGACAGAATTTTGCCAAATCAGCAGTTTTTTTTAAAATTTCTGCCCCCCCAAGTTGGCCCAGTCCTTCGAGGCACGCAAACTCCAGCCGCCGCCGTTTCCGACTTGAGTGGGGTTAATTGCTTGCAAAGCCAGAACAAACTGCCACGAAATGTCATGAGCGTCACACGATTGAAGCCCTCTCACCTCTACGCCCGGAGAAAATACGGACACTTATGAGCAAGCGCCATCAAATGGGAGACTGTGCCTCGGTGACAGCTTATTACAGAAGCCTACCCAATGCTCACGGGGAGAGTCCATAAAACCACACAACACATCATTAGGAACCTGTCTGACCTTAGCGGGGCTGCGGCCTCACAGCTAATCAAACGGCTTCTGCCAGTCAGGCAAACCAAGCAGCATATCGTGCAACTGGACATTTAGAATTACATAAATGGCATACTGATCAATTGAAATTAGTCAACTGAAAACTAGTTAGAGACTGATGTAATATAATTTACTTGCAGAGCTTTGAGCATTCTGTGTCGTTTCTGTTGCATCGATAATAACGTCTATCGGCCAAGAGGGCCTCACATTCTTCAATGTGACTTTCTTATCTATCCGTCGGTATGCTTTTTAATATGCGGGTAACACATTGTCAAGTTAATTCAAGAGAAAGCAGCCGGCCTCCATTATCTGTCTGGGAGGCATCACCGCAGTGTAAGAAAATCAATACACCAAAAAATATGTTTGTTGTGATCCCGGTATATTAGATGTTGACTTTCTTAATCCATGCAACCTTTAACAGTCACCGGATCAATAGGTTGGAAACTAAGAAGCCTTTTTCAAATCCACTGACAAATAGCATTAAGTAGTCACAGAAAGCAACAGATTGTGTGGAGATACAAAGCACTCAAGTTGCAACGTTGGGAGAGAGAGAAAAAAAAAAACATTAGCTCAAACTCAATTAGGTGAAGGAGGAGGGAGCCTGCCTGCAAACAGCTATCATCCATTAGGAGTCTGTAATAATGACATCTAAATGAAATTAATATGACTGATGAGTGGCAACATCCTGACAATCATTTGCCTACTTCATCATAATAGTCTGACTGGCAAGTCCCATTAGATCACCGGCTGTAATAGTGCAAATGTGAAGGAAGGAATCCAACGTTGGGTTGTCAGAGTTATGTTCCTTATCTTGGTTTGACTACAAGAGGAAAGATGAGACAAAAAAAACCTGCTTGGATTCTGGTTGTGAAAAATAATCCACCTCTTAATGTCTCCTCCTTGTCTCCTGTGACGCCCTCGTCTACGGGGGTGACGCAGCAAAGTGAGACTAAAAAGTTTGTTTCCGCCAAAGGAAGTCTCTGAACTGGAGTGCAATTAAAGTTAAATATTGTATTACTATTGCTGCAAAAGGTGAACTTGTGGCAATAAATTGAAGCAGTATAGTTGAAGGTGAACCCAGGAGAAAACAATAAACTAAGGTGTAATAAATCTTCTTAAAATGTGCAGCCGTGAAGCGGATATAGTACACAAGACAAAGGAAGATGAGGTAATTCATTGAAACCAATTGTCTTCTGATTGGCCAACTTCTGGAAGCCTGCTGAGGGGCTGCCCCCCTTTTACTGTCTGGGCGTTTTGAGGTCTATCTCTTAACATTATGTTTAATATATGAATAGACCTTAGAAGACAGACCCGGGTTCAATGTGCTGCATTTGTAGCCACAAGGTAAGGTAAGGTAAAGATAGCAAAGTAAAGGGCAAACCGGCTCAGTTTAATCTTTATTCCGCCAGATGCAACAAAATTGCAAAGTGGATTCCACACGAGTCTCTTTTCAATCAGTCAGAGAGCCAGCGTGGATGTAAACTTTCAGGTCAAGGAGGATGGATTATATGCATCAGGGCCTGGCACAGAGGAGTGAGCTCCTAAGGTTACATTAAGTAAGACAAAAAGTTGTTTTTTTTTGGCAACTTGTAAATTGATGGTAACGTGTCAAAAGCGATCCACTCTGAAATAGATGCACATCGGGTCTATCGAGCAGCCAGGTACGAGCCTGACGTTCAATGGTTCTGCCCTCTTCATCCACCGCCGGCACCGGGAGGTGAACATGTGTTCCCTCACATCAAGGCTTCCTTTTGAAAATCCAAAACCTCACTGAGAAAGCGGTGCATTAAAGGAATATGGCTCATTAAATTATGCACCAAATTACAACTGATATTTCCAAATGTCTTCAAAAGCAACGTTCCTAAATATATAAAATATGTGTCTTCGCCGCAGTTCAGGCTCTCTGATACCGACAGCCGTCGTCCACAAGTCCAACGTACTGTTGATTGCTGGAGAGTGCAATTCAGAATGGAGCCATTAATCCTGTTTGTAGAGCTGTCTCATTACGGAGTTAATAGTGCATTTGTCCTGATTGGGGTTATGTTACAGCACAGTGAACTCACTGCCGGACTAATGAGTGGACGGCACGCTGCGCACACAGCGCTTCATGATGATCTATCAAGTTCGCTGAAATCATCTACGACCACAGAATTGCATTGGGAATGAGACTGTAACTGCTTTCTTTTTCATTTTAATACAGATAATTAGTTAGAAGTGGCACTAACACATTGAGAAGTATTTCTGGTACACCAGATTCAAGTGTATTTTTGCTACTTGTAAATATTACAATAACATGTAATAATATTATATCAGTATACAGCCATTATTTATATTGCACATGTATAAATGATATCCACTAAAAGCACATCTTAAATCTATTACAGCGCTGTGTTCAGGATGGTTCTGCTTCATATGTATAACGCCGGTCAATTGTAAATAAATTATAGGCTGTGTGCTGGATGACTGAGGTGGGTTGTGCCTCTGCTGCGTGCTGCATTTACAGAAACTGGTTTTAATCAGAAGCGATATATATACGTGAATTAAAGGGGAGAACAGAGGACAGGAGGGACGACTGATGCTGACTGATCTCTGTGTTCAACAAAAATTGTGATTACTGTGTTTGATGCCACATCAGTCGCATGAAGGGAAAGGATCGCTTCAGGCCATTGTGCCTACTTCAAGAGCATAAAGTTCTAGGTCATAGAGTAAAAAAAGCCTCTTGTCTCCTCTAAAGCGGCGACCTCAGATACCTTCCTCTTGCATTTGGACTGTGAATGCTGTGATGCCTTTAAACATTGGCTTCAGGAACCTTGTCATGTATTTAAAAAAGGGGACATGAACGTTGACAAAACAGACACATGCTGAAGAGGCCTTTTTCTTTCACACTCATCCCCATATGGCCTGTGAATGACTGGGGTGGTATGTGTGGAGACTGAGGCTGCAACTAATTACTTGTTTTAGGTTCCTCTATTGATTTGTTTTCTATTTCTAATTAGCCCATTAAGCTACCGATTCATTCCCCGATTAATCTATCAATTATACTCTTTGACCACTAGTTGGCGTGCTGAGCCAAACTGAGCTGGCTTGTAGGGAAAACCGCAGTTTGAGTCACATGTTCCGCATCCCCTGGAGGGGGAGGCGCCATCATTGAGACCACATAATAGATAAATTGGACACGCCGTTTGCGGCACTAATGCAGACTTGTTTAATTTGGACAGGTTCACCAATAGTGCACCGCTACACTGAAGCTGTACGACGGGGCAATCCCTTAAATATGTATGAGTCAGCCCGGTAGATAAATACCCACATACCTGAAAATAAAAGGGCTGCAAATCCACTGCTCACCTTGACAATGCTCAGTCTAAAAGACACATCACCTATCGTGACCCCGGGAGAGCACGCTCTGCTGTGTTACACTTCTAAGGATAATTGCTGTTAGATCAGAGCTAATCCACAGCCAGACAAAATACCTGAAAAAATGCACAATGTGTGCTGTGCCTCTGAATGGGGGAGCGGTGGTGGGGGGGGGGATACAGCCGGGACATACTAATGAGGCTTCCTCTGGATAAGCACACAATGTGGGAGACAAAAAAGCTCATGGAAGTGCAGAATTTGTACTGCAACCAATGTCGCCAAAATAAAATATTGATGTTTTTTTTTTTTCTGCAAACCGAGGAAGGTTAAGGCATAAATATTATTTAGGGTTAGAAAACATAATGACTTGGGAAGATCTGAACTTCTGCAGAGCCTGGTGGTGTTGGTTCCATCCAACGCTCCAAACTGCCTTCTAACATCAACTTTCTTTGACTTGATTTTGCACCTGCGGTTTGCAGATAATTACAATGCCAATGTTTTATTCTGGCGGTTGGACTGTGAACTTCCAAACACACACAGACACACACGTACCTTCCATTTGCACTGATTGAAAATTATCTGTCGTTCATATGGAAAATGGCAAATGCGAAGCGGGGGGGAGTCTATCACGACACCGCTGTCACAATGATGACAGGAGACATAATTCTGTATCAATTTAAGATTATCAGCGGACGCAGCAGGACACCTGTCCTTCAATACGATTCGCACACGACGTCCACGTGTCGATACATAATGAAAAAGAAATAATTGAAGACGGGAAAAGCAATGTGCATGGCGCTGTTAGTGTGATTATGCCTGCGCCTTCTTTTGTCGAACTTTTCCGTCGTCTAGATGATTGGGCATAAATTACTCGACGGTTCCCGAGTTTACAGACGATGTTTCATCTCTGCCAAACATCAGGAGCAAGTATTGTTTTTCCTTTGAAAAAAAAACAGGACATTATTCTCCACACTGACAAGGGTGATAAAAGAAAAGACGTAGAACATGTGTCCCTTCCGCGGATGAAGCCAACGACACCGGGAACTTGAAAGACGGTGCATGATGGAGCACAAAGAAGGAGTTCACCACTCCGGAACAGATTAATAATGCACAATTTTATCTGAAAAGCAAATCGGAGCGATCGCACTGCCTGGAGGAAATGCAAATAGGTATAAGCACACCAGCGTAGATAAAAGGTTTAGAATCTTCCGTAGGAACCGCACGGCAGTGGGTTGTGCACTGCTGGCACGTTTCCAAGGTTCTGGCGGGAATCAAATTTTATGGGTCTTAAACATCTTTGTGATCAGCTTATAGGAACAAAGACTTTTCACTTCTTTGGAAACACTCGCACTGCTTCGCATGTTCGGGAAATAATGTGATTTCAATAATTACGTTAACTCGGGTCGTCTAGACGATTTCACAATAAAGCCACGGTGATAACGAACTGGTACTCAGTCCGTGCTATAAATACCAGCTATACTGTCGAGTGTACACTGCAGGGATGCAGCGGTGCCACTGTGTATCGTTTCTTCTGACGCAATGTCGGCTTCAGAGCTGGAGTTGCATTGTTGTTAAAGGAGGAACCGTTTTATTAAACGTTCATCGTGCAAATCTGGAAAAAACAGGATTTAGAATGAAAGCAAAGCTTGGTGAAGAATATAGGGTGTGCATGAAAGAAGCAGGGACCAGAGAGAGAAGCTATACATGATTGAGGGATGTCTATAATTCAATTTGAGGACTCCTGGGGGAAACCGGATTGGCAGGTACGTCCGACTGGTTATCTGGGAATCGAACCTACGCACCCTGTAGGAGGACATTTACAGGCAGTTTGCTGTGTTTGAAATCAGAGACGGGGGAGCGATGTCACGTCAAACATCCTCCTGACAGCCTCAAGTCAATCTTATTCTTCACTGGTCTTGTTAATAATAGAACAGCATGGCAGGTGTTCTCTGTCGCAGACGGCAATACGACTGTACGTCCCCTCCCCGAACAATCAATGTGCAAGAAAATCAACAGGTGAAAATAAAAACCCGGCTAACTCTGGGGAGGGAAATAATTATTAAATGGCTGTTTTTGCACTGCTTTGTTTTCTCTTTCATATTTGTTATTATTAATCCACAAAGATTGGATTAGTTGCCGTTTCCTTTACTGGCAAGGTGTGACTGCCGAAGAGAAAAGGGACTTTGAAAACAATTAACTCGCACGCACGACTGACTGATACTTTAATTCCCACAAAGTAAAATAATAAATAAACGGTACAAAATCCCTAAATGGTTTCCTATAAAACAGTGGCTTTAAAGACGAGTCCATGAGATGTGAGCGGTTGGTCAAAAGCTACTTATGTGTCACACAGAGGTGACACGGAGCGGCCCGCAGATGACTGGCAGTGTATCAGCAGCCAGGTGTGCCGGATTTCCATTAAAACTCTTCTTAGATAAGTCAGAACTTGCACACGAGTAAGAGCACAGCGAGGAGAAGGAAGCTCCACCCGCTCGCCGGCTCACTGATAGCCTCCATAATGAGGCTGGACTCCAAGGACAAATCCAAATATGAGCACCCGCTGCCTCCAGGAGCAAACAAACGTCCTTCCCTTACACATATTTGCATGTCTTCTCTCCTCTGCTATTTGCTAGGTTGTTTTTTTTTCCCGCTCATGTTTCATGTCGTTCAGGCAGACGGGGATCGACTCACAACATCTGGTTAGCATCTGGATTAGCTTGTTTTTAGTCCGTGCTCAAATGAGATAACTTAACGTCATGTAGCGGGAATGCATATCAGCCTATATTCTTGTTCCAAAGATACCAGAAATATTAATAGTCAATTATTTCTTTATTTCATTAAGTTGCAATTACAAAAAACTGCCCATTAGCCAAATTATCATTCTTTTATTAGAACCTAATTTAATCAAGTTATGTCAACTGAATTCAGTAAGTAAATTATTCCCGTTCATTCAAGCTAGCAACCAAAAAAATTACATAAATAAATAAAATTTGAAATACAGAAAAGACTTGTTTAGCTCCAAATTGCTTTTATTTATTCATCATTTCTGCTTTACTCATTTTCGGCCCTCCATGCATCACTGTCTGCCTGGGTGGAAATTTAGAATTCATAATGTAATTGCTATAATTTTTCATGTCTGTTTTCCCCCCGAAAAAAAAACATTTAGTTTCATACAATTCCTTCATGCAGTAAACAACTCTACGCTTTGCACTTACAAATCATCGCACTGCTTCCAGGATCGAGTCCGTCTCACTCAAACCTGCAGCTTTACAGTTCAGGACTCGAGGCACCGCGGAGCGTCTGAAACACTCCTCAGCCACTCGAGGTGATGATATAATTCATTTACAAATAATAATCCAGAGACAGAAAACGACACGGACGTCGTGATGTGTGAATCAAACAGCGACTCTCCATCACGAACATCTAATCATTTCCAGATGACATGTAGGATCAGTTGATTGTAGATATATGTGATTCAAACAATCAATATCTTGTCTGCTGAGTATTTATTTGTAACGGCTGACGGTTTACCTACACAAGAGGTTTACAGGACGTGATTTGTGGACGATCGCGGAGGAATAATGTGACTCTGTTGTTGCTGTGAGTCGACCAGCAGAGTGAAATAATAAATGAAAGGAAATAATTTGGCTCTGTTTGTCTAATACAAGCAGGGAGAGGAAAAACAAATTACTTTATTGATTTTCATAAAAAGTAAAAATCAGCCTATAAACTTGATGAAACTTTTATAAAAGTTGAATCAGATGCTGTTTATTTGATTAACATTATAAATCAAACGCCTTTCTATTCTGTATTTTGTATTTCGCTTCAATCACAGCTTCATTTCAAAGGTTACGATCTTCCCTCCAAAGACAAGTGAAGCCGTTGCCGTCCTGTTTGCAAACGTTGACCCGACATCTGAAGGCACATTTGAACTTTGTGAAATATTCAGCGTGTCTACATATCCTGCTGAGTTTTAAATATATTGTGTGCAATTCCCTTTTGCTCCAAAGGGCTGTCTCACATTATAAAAGTATAGTAAGAGAGCAAATACATTACACAGGTTTTTTTTGTCACATGGGGCCTTCTATTATGTGGGCGGTGTGGGGGGGTGGAGCGGGGGATCGGGGTGGAGTGGCACACCAGAGGGGCCCAAAGGAGCCAACCAAATGGAATTGCCTTTTTAAATCAGCGTCACATTATGCATTCGGTGCACAGGCTAGAAAACCCCTCAAGTATACAAGTTAAAAGTTTATGAATCTTCCGGGACTCGGCTTGCGGCGTGTTTTAAAACACCGGCATCGCAAATCAAGATTAGTTGTCTCGGACTTACGGTGTGGAGGTACGCGCGTCGATAAATCTAAGCCGGGGCTGACACAAAGGCTTTATACGGGGTTCGGATTTTAGGATGCACAGCAACGACATGGTTCCTGCCGTGCACGCTCACATCACCTCCAGTGTGAACAGACCGGAGGCCCTGCAAGGTTCACCGCTTAGGTTACCGTGGCACCGATGTTGTTGTTGTACCCGGAAGCAGCATCAGAAAGTTTGTGCGGATGCATTTGAAAATATCATTTCGGGCCGAGCGTCGCTTGGGAGAGCATGTACCAGGTATCAAGGCTGCGTCCTCGCTGCAGTGGCCTGAGCTGTTTTAATACAGCCGGAGCCTTTTGCTGCTTGTTCTCCCCTCACTCAACTCTGTTTTCATGACTAAATAAAAAAGAAAATATATTTTCCATTATTTGCTTTACTCATTTCTACCGGAGAATAAATAAAAGAGTCTTTGGCTTTTTCCCTTCATTTCATGTAATACAATGGAAGTTATTTTTCTCCTGGGCAACACCAGGTATCTCTGCTAGTATCCAGGCTGCCAGTTGGAGTTGGCTGGTTGTCTTCAGACTCCCAGGGCTGATCGTCGAAACCTCCGAAAGCTTCCAAAGTCCCATGTGAGGTGGTCAGTAACAGTAGAAGCATCAATGTATTGCACGACGAGGGCTTCTTAATATCATATGCAACCATTAGATATCTTCAATGCAATGATGCATCAGTCATGTTACACCAAAAGATGACATGACATGAAAACAAAGTGTTTATAAATCCCAATAAAACAAAGCACACATTTGCCTCGGGGGGGTTTGAAATCTGTACAGCACACATCATTATTGATGCTTCGACAACGTCCTCTTTCCTCTGATCAAAAGAAACAAGACATTAATTAACTAATTTGACAAAACTTATAATTGATCCTGTTTGGCAAACGAGTCATCGTGCAGCATAGAGTCGGAAGCAGAGAGACGGCGGAAGTCGTGCATGCAGTCGACTCCTTCGGGGTATTTGCATGACCTCCTTTGTTCATTCCATCGAAAATAGCTACAATCCGCCCCTCAGCGATGGTAATGATCAAATGATTATCTGGGATCAAAGCTGTCCACCAACGCCACAAGGCAAGACCAGAGACACTGATGGCGCAGCAAAGCAAGAATAATGCAGCTCCTGCAGAGGAAGGAGAGCAGCCTGGGTGACTGGCCAGACTCTCTTTAGCATCACTTATGTACATTTATCTATAAGAGCAGATGCTCTCTCTGCCAAATGAGACTCATATTGGAGAAGATGAAACTCACACACAATCTGTGTGTGAGCATGTGGCTGGTGCTGTTGTCACCTTGAGAGTCTCTCTGTGTGTGTGTCACCGAGGCAGAATGTGATCCTGGAGACGCCGACCGCTCCGGGAACTACCACAGCGTCGGTCAGGGAGGATAACAGATGTGTGGCCGAGATCACAATGAGGGCCGAGTTTGATAACGGGTGCGCTCTGAGGAAAGGTTGCATGCAATTAATCCAATCAGGAGACGCATCATTTGAGACGGCCACCTCGCCAGTCGCACAAATGCTGTGCATGTTTTGGAGGCTATAATCCCATTTTGGAATTACGCACATTAATTGCACTTTGAGTGCTGTTTGTATGGGACGAGTAAAACCTAGAGAATCGTCTAATCTGACTAATCTGAATGAGGAAATATGAACCGAGCCACCAGCCTGACTCCAGCTGCAGCGGGTTACACTGCGTTTTGCTCGACTGCAGTGACATGCGATTCCCTTGTGACCTTCTGACCTGAAGTCACGGATCCATTTCTTCTAGATCTGCTCTGTTGGTTAACCTCTGGTGGAGATTTGACAATGGGATGATGTACAGGTTATCTTTCCACATGCATGTGGTTGACCAAGATCTTTAGTTGACTATTTCAAGTAAACACAGGTTTGCTTGTCATTTCAGAATTGCTCTCAAAATTCAATTAAAGATGGTAAACAAAAATAAATAAATAAAAAATGTCCTGTGCTTCATCCCATTTGATTAGTTTCCTCTTTTGCATTCGTGCAAACAAAAGAAACGGAAGAACAACAAGCTCCTCTACCTCATCTTGGTTTGGCTGGACGCCCTCTCCTCGCTCTCCTCCTCCTCGTCTGATCAAATCATAATAGTTTGCAGGAAATTACCAGAACACAAGTGGACACTTTTCCACAATCGCGAGGTATACAACGACATATCGCACGAATCTATTTACGATGACCTCGGAGGCGGAAACAAAGACGTGTGTGCGGGTTCAAGAGCAACAGTGTGAACGCACAAAGGAGGAAATATGTATACGTGAAGAAGCTTCGCCGAGGCGGCCTGCGACAGATGTAGAAATGAAAAGAAGACCATGAATTAATAAGAGGAAGGAACACGTTGAATGCAGATGCTTTCACACGGCGGACAAGGACTTGCTGAGGAGTTTCAAGAGTATGAAAATGTAGTATTAAGTGAGTATGAAGAATTGTGTTCATCCCTGTAGTGCAGGGACAAGGGCGATCTTTGCCAGGCTGCAGCGACGATGTCCTGGAGATGAAAGTGTCGTTGCTTCATCAGACCACGGACAACAGCATCAGAGAAACATTATACAAATTGTGGCTGTGTAATGAGTCATCACTCATTATGAACACATGCAGGCGTAAAGCGGCGTCAGTAGAGGTGCCAGTGATCGATTGATCGATTGGTTCAGTCCCTCCGACTTCTGACCGAGATCCCGTTTCTTCCATCCCGGGTCCTTTTCGAAAGCGGTTTACATTCGCGAACCCCTGATTCAAACCGCTCTTATACGTCTCCTGGACGTGTCTCCAATGATGAGTAGACAATTTCATGGCCGACGTAAATCGTATTTGTTATGGACTCTTAACATCTTATCAGTTCGGAATTAGAGTACATTCCTTCTTACACTCGACTCCAAACCATATTAAATTAACTGCCATGCCAATTTTTCTTTTTTTCAAAGTCCTTACAAATTCTCACACAAGCGGAAAGCTCTCACCCCGCATATCATCTCCACACCGTGTAATAACTACCATGTCTCCTGTTGGCCTTTGCCCCCTATTCACCGCTTGTCCTGCAGTGCTAAACCGCGGACATAAGATTGAAATGTAGTGCAGTGTGTACATGTTCGGTGCCACAGGGAACTGAGGGCTTTAGTGCAAAGCACTCTTTTCTCACTTTAACTCTTGTTGCTTTCAATCGGCCATCGCTGCAGAAAGAAAAAAACAGGGTCTGCTGTAACTTGTGCTTGGAAAGATAGCGCGAGGCAGCGAGAGGAAAAAGGCTGCTTGACACGCCAGAGTTCGATAAGATGCACACAAAAAGAATTCAAATTCAGTCCAGTGCAAAGAAAGGGAGTCTAAAGGACGAGGATACATGCAATGCTTTCAATCTTGCTCTAAGGTGAGCTGTTAATGAGGTGTTTACAGAGTCTAAATGCACCGATTTCCACCAAATCCATTCAAACAGGCAAAGGAAATTATCTCGTGTGACAAAGTGCATCAGAATACAATTATCTCCCTACGAGCTCGTATTGCCGACGTATTTCTCTTGCATGCAAACCTGCAGGAAAATGTGTGTTCGCACCTCATTTCAACGGTGGCACAACAACATTTGATGGTGCGGCGTTATTTTTTTTCCGCAGCTGGATAGCTGCACACTTAATTGCTTGTTTTCGTGCTTACAGGTATAAAAGGAAAAGATGTTGCCAGGAAAAGCCCAAATGCAGCCTCACAGAAAAACAATACAAATACTCAGCGAATCGATTGCAGCTTCTTACCCTCAGGTATCTCCACCCAACAAGGCAATTCAGGCTAATGCATCGACGGAGGATGTTTTTCTCCCCTTCAATACACAATACCTGCATCTATGTGAAATATTACTCACAGCCTGCAGCCAATTAGTCCACGAAACCACTTTAAACTGCTGTAACCGCCTGCATGAATCTCACATTTTGCCTTTATTCTAACCTTGGGGGTGAGAAACAAATGGCGTGCGTCCTGGAATCGCCCGGCATGTCGCAGAGCTCCCTGTCACGTCCGCTTTCATCATCCATTTCCAGTAGTGATATTTAATTTTGATGCAATAGTCTGTAAAAGTTTACAGACATGCTGTCATCCTGCATCGGCTGCATGTACAATAAGAAAGGCAGGGATTTAACACGCAATACAGGGGTCAACTGAGGGGTGCCTCGATACGCCCATTAGCTCCTTACGCACATGTACAGTGTATCAGTTTGTTTTCTTATCGTATATACAACACGTGAGGAAATGACAAGGAAAACCAAGCATGGCAGCCGGGGAAAAGGGGAGGTGCTCCGGTGCGTTTCCTCTGCATTGCCCTTTCGGCTCATCCATTCTCCATGACAATCGCGGTAATAAATCAAAGCCGAGCCGACAGGCCACAGCAGGAGGAGCACTCGCTGTCCTTTTTCCCCTGTTACCTAACCTCTGACGCTGGTTCGACCGGGCGGTCGGAACGTCGGACGGCGTCGAAGATGCAGACACAGGACGATGCGTCTCGCGGTTGTGGGGAATGTGTCTAACAAGGAATGCGATGGTATTCTGTAAATCTCCAAGATGCCATTTTCATTATGGTTTAAAAAAAAAAGAGATGAAGCTGTTTCATTGAGGTGTGCATAAAAAAGCAAGTTAATCAAGTATAAAGCAGAAGGAAGCTCTGAGTGATTAGGCACTGGGAGTAAATGTTGAACCATAACTGTTAGCACATTTCATATAAATCTGTTGAGAGGAAATAGCGCAAAGGTTTATTTTTAATATGAGCGAGTAAAAATGTTATTTACCCAGTAAAGAAACGAGTTCAAAGAGTAATGTTGGCACTCTGAGAGCGCAGGCGTCCACCGTATCTCCTTAGAAAATAACGAAGATTACCCCAAAACTTAATGGGTTCATGTTTGGCCCACGTCCCACCACGACACACAGCAATGCAAACCTGTCTGGGATACTTGCAGGTAGCAGGAATACTCTGTTCATGCATTAAAAGTCTGTGCTTTACTTCACATTATATTATTGGAGGAGGTATTTGTTCTGCTGTTAGAGCTTTATATCATTTCTTTTTTTGTCTCCAGAACTTATGTGAGCAGCGTCAGAGCAACAGATATTAATAGAACAGACGAGAGTGGCTGCAGCACACTGCTCCTCTCATGATATACACTCCTATATGATGCTTTGTATGTCTCCTGGTCATTAGAATACATGAACATTGGCGATGTCATTGAGTCCAGATCCTGCTGTGTGCATCTGGTGATGCATTTTTCCTTTTAGCAAAAAATCCCCATTTAAAGAGAGAAGAAATAAGAATGTAGAATACGGATGCAACAAATGTTTTTTTTTTTTTATAAAAGAGAAGTTCATGGTCCATAAAGTGCTTATTGTGTTGTGGTGAATGAACCACTTTGTGCACTATCTTAACTCCAGATACTTAATTTCACGTCCCAAAACAGAACTGAACTACAAACACGTCAATCAAGACGGGGAAAAAAAAAAAACAAGCTGTCACGTTGACCTCATTCTTTGTGGTGTTAATCAAATGAAAACACAGAAAACACGGATGACATTCTGTTGTCAGGAGACGCTGCGAAAAAAATAAAACACAAGTGTGGTATCAAACGACGCTGGAACCAAAAGATAAGAATTAGTTTGTTGTTGTGCACGGTCGCGATTAAATGCAGCACGTTTTCCTGTTCTACAAGCAGAAACACGCTTTTTATTACGAAGGGAAACTGTCAGTTTCATGTCATAACTTTCAGCTGACGGCATGTTTGCATATTTCTCCGGAGCTCATTAATCCAGCGCTTATAGCAAATCATTTTTATGCATAGTGTCTTTAACGTCGACCCTCTCGTCTCCACACTCAGCAAAAATATTTCGCTAAAAGCCCATGTAAGAGGTCATATCTCTCTTATCGCTTGATATTTTCTTATGATTTGTTTATGCATATACATAAAGATGCAATGCTTTTCCCATGCATGGGACTTCAGCAAGCCGTCTCCTTTTCGCTGCACATCCAGCAGTCATGCACTCGAAGGTTTAAGCTGCAAATTTGCTAGCTGGCTGACTGAGAGGACAGAGAGGCCTTTCTCACCAGTCAACGGCTGTCCTTAATGAGAACAGAAAGTGATTTACTAGCTTAATGCTCCAGCCTTTAGCCTGCCTGCCCGCCCGCCCGCCTGCTATTCCTCCAATGTAGCCAGCTTGGTCCGCACTTTCCAGAGAATGAAATCGAGACCACGGGAAGAGATCCGGAAAAAGCCACAAAGTCAGGAATTTTCTAATAATCAAACACTGTTGTGGATTCTCACAGTTCCTACATCACTGATCTCCACCAGGTCCCGCATCTTTGTATTTGATTTATGAAAGGTTTTCCATCATCCCGGGAGCAAGAACCGAGAACAGCCAGCAGTCCGTGAACAGATTGGGAATTGGAAAACACACAGTACTTCGCAATTACGGCCTTTCACTCCGTCTTGTATGGCTTATTGTGTTGAAACATCGCCGTGTTCCACAGGCGCTGCACAAATGAATAGTCAGAAAACAACTGCACACACACACACACACACACACACACACACACACACACACCAAAGGGGCAAGAGAAAGAACATCCATCTTTCAGAGGTTTCTGTGACATATGTGAACAATATGGAGCAACCAAGGAAATCAGCAAGTTCCCCTCATGCATAGTCTGCAAGTCTGCTTCCCTCTTACGACGCTGTTTTTTTTCCTGTTGTTGTTGACGGCAGCGACACCACCCGCAATTACGCCCTCTGTGATTATCCAATCAGCGATTGCTGCGCCCAAGAGCGTTTTAAAGTGAGTGGCTCTCACAGTGTATCTCAGATGACCTGTCACAGACCGGTGTCGAGCTGTTTGGATTCATTCAGTTATCTAGGCATGGCGAGATTTAACGGGGAAGAAGAAAAAAAACAAAAAGGGGGGGAGGGGGGGGGGGGGGTTCCCTTGTTTTTT
>CAAKHC010013291.1:0-23971 GCA_901007825.1 Macroramphosus scolopax
TCCTCTCTTTGGAGCCTCATATGGGCTCTCTCTCTCTCTCTCTCTCTCTCTCTCTCTCTCTCTCTCTCTCTCTCTCTCTCTCTCTCTCTCTCTCTCCTCGTCCTCTTAATTCTCTGTCTTCCTCTGTGCACCGGCATGCCTGTAAGTTGTTGGTAGAGGGAAGCGGCTGCATTATCTACATACATTATTGATGCATGCAGCACTTTGACTAACACACACACACACACATGCACACATTCACAAACTCCGACCACTCTCTCACATAATGAAATCATACATACACTCAGAAAATCAGACACATTGTCGCAGATGGACACACACACACACACGATCAAAAAGAGCACGTGGCTCAATTTGTTTCCTGAAATGTGAGTGTGTACAAGAGAGACAGAGAGAGTGCCGTGTGCAGGGTTTTTCTTTATGGCTAAGAGAACACAGCTGATTCTGCCAAACTCTTCCTCTTGTTTTTAGAGAAGATGGAGACACCATGACTGAGATTAAGCAAGTGGTCCCTTTGCAGCTGCGATCAGTTGGTGTACTTGCTTAACATCCTGTAGTACTTTGGGAGGAGTTTGAGACACAGAGGGCCGAAATCGTATAAAAATAAATTTAGACGGAAGAATAGAAACACGGAAAATCGCAGCAAAAGAGAGGGAGAACTGTCATAGGGAAAAGTACTGAGGGGGGATAATTTGAGTAGCGGGGAAGGCGGAGGGGGGACACAAGAGCTCCCAGCATCTCCTTTCCAAGCGCTTTGTAAGGGCCTCATTAAATATGGATGGTGTTTGGAGCAGAGTTGGGGCAAGTGGGACTCGACAAACAGCACAGGCAGCCAAGACAGGCCCATCCTGCTGTGATGGAGCACTGCTGTCTTTTTTGCCACTTCTGTGTCTCCATCTCTCTCCTTTCCTTCGGTTCTCTGTCCATCCCCTTTTTTCCCATCCTCCATTTCCGGGCCACAACCCTCTGTTCCTATCTTTGTCTCTGCTGTCGTCTGTGTCTGCCTGTCCAACTCCTGTGGGAAAGTGTGTGTCTGTGCTTGTTGTTTCCCTCTAGAATGTTCCATCCATTCTGCTGCTCCCTCTTCCTTCTCGTTGCTCTCCTCCACTCAGCCCCGCTGCTTTGTCTCCATGTGACGGTGATGTTTTTTTTTAAATATAGCCGTCCCTCCGTCCTAACTTGTTAACTCTGGCGTTGTGTTTGTCACCAGGAGATGAAGACGCGTCACCATGGTCCTCCTCAGCAGAACGGTGGAGGGAGAGACAGCAGAGCGGCACTGTAACTGGCGCCTGCATGGAGCCCTGACACACAGGGCAGAGAGCAGGTTAGTGTCAGTCCGCTATAGACACGGATTCAATGAATGTGTACATAAAAAGAAAGATGAGAAGATTAAAAGATTAGGAGAATGCGAGATAAGGAGAGAGTGAGACAGACAGTGAGCGGTGAATCGGAGGTGTCTGTTATAGTCTCAGTCTGTCTGTTGTCCTAAACAGACCTGTGAGGTTGAGTTGAAGCTCAGTCTAATCTGGCTCAGCAGGAGTGACGCACAAACTCCCTGTCAGAGCCTGCAGACACACTCTGTAATCTCATTTGCCTGCTCTGTGTGTCTGTGGTCCTGTGCATTCAGAGAATTATGCAAAAGATGTGTATCAAGTTGTAAGTTATGCATGTTTCAGCATATACTATACTCAAGTCTGTCTCCTGAGAAATATATGTATACATACTAATTTGGCAAACTATCTTTTGAGAAGTTCTGCATTGATATTCAACCTCTTTTCCAATTCAGTCAGTGTGACATTCCTATATTCTAATAAATCAGGGCAATGTTCGCATGCAGACAGGCAGACTACATGTGGAAGTGGTCTGGCTCTCCTAGTGATTGGATGTAAATGCAATTAGGGTAACCAATTACTGCCCTACAAGTCGAGAGATCAGCAGCGGTCACTCCTCCTGCTGCCGACCAAAGCTGCTTGGAAGAAGCCTCAAACTTTAGCCAGCTGTAAGCCTGTGCATTTATAATCAGTGTGTTTATTCAGTTGTTATTTGGTGCTGCTTTAGTCAGATTCAGGGAAGGGAATTGTAAGGACTTTATTAATCGGTCCAATTCTTTCGATATTCTCTTATTGAATCCTGATCAGGTTTTCGTGTGGAAGAAATGAGCCCACAGTGTCAACACAATATTTGTTCAGTGGTCGTTGTTTTTCTTTGTTAAATAAGAAAAAAAGAACAGCACAGGTTCTCAACTTGACCCTCTCGCATCTGGCTGGGAAACCCCAGATCATCATGATGAATTATTTCCAGTAAAATTGAGTTTGATATAATCAATATTCTGGTATTGAGCAACATGTTTTGAGGTGAATGACTTTGGACGAAGGTAGGTGCAGCAGAAGAATTGTTACTGGTGGCATTCCAGTAACAACATGATTAACAGGAAGCCTTCACAATGGGTAATTGTTACTTATACAACATTATAAAGGCTCATTGTGACAGCATTGACATAATCATCGAATCTAACCACATCCAACTACATGCACCAGTACAGGTGAACAGAGGTGAACAGCAGTCCTGTGAAACACGGTGCCAGAATGAACTTCTACTTACTGCACTATAATGGTTTTACTGTGTGAATTATTGTGATTTCAATCAGTCGTGATCTGCTCTGCTGAATGTGGCTATTTAAAGGCACTATTAGAAATGATACAAAATAATTTATGGATTATATTAGACATCCCACGTGGTGTTGAAGAATAATGATGCATATGATTATACAGTAAATATCTGGTGGATATGTGGTATGAACATCAGCTCCTTGTGTTGTGTGTTGTGCTGCATGTGTCCTCTAAATTTTGTCAGTTGCTCCTTCAAAAAGTGAAGAAAACAGAGCGACCTCACAGAAACATTCCCCTTGTGTCGCTGTACTTGAGGCTCTGTTTGTTATGTTTATTGCTTTATATCATTATGATCATGTCGTATGTGTTGCAGTCTGGATTAATAATCCTCAGGACCACCAGAGAGGATAAATAAATACACCTGTTAGTATTATTACCTGTTTGACTTCCTCCCTGATGTGGCACTGATGATAAAGAGGGACCGGCCGTCACAACAGTTCAACGGATGAGTCCATCTGCCTTCATATCATGTGTAATTAGTCTTTTTGAACTTGTTACTGACAGTATTATTGTTATTAAGTGAACCCGACGTTGGATGTGACAGTCTATCTCTATTTATCTTATATTGTTAGAATCAAAATGCAAGAGTCAGCAGCGAATGCATCAGCAATGAAAAGTGTCATATTCACAAAGAACAGAAGCGTGTCTCCGTCTTTTGATTGATGTGAGGGGAAAGTGCAGTGTTGCAGCAGATTCCCATCAGCCTGGGAAAGTAACAGAAGGAGTATTGCTATGCGGCCTCCACACGACACACTGCTAGCCAGGCTACTTCATTACTGTAGTCAATAATTTAGGAAGAGAACAGTGTTTATGGGAGTATAGGGATATACATGAATCATTTGTCCCGGTGATTGACGTTTTAATTGCAACGATGCATTTGGCTGCAATCCATCTATGAAAATACGCCCCTGATAAACGTGCCTTTATGGGTCCTTGTGTTTTGTGTCTGTATCTAATTCACTTTTAAGAACAACACAAATGTCTCGTTGATAAATGCTGAAACCACCAACCCGAGGTGGACTGCTGCATCGTTTGGCTGTAACCTGAGAGGGGAGACTGGGAGTGAAGCAAACAGGAAGAGCAGGATATGGCAGAGAGCAAAGTGAGGGGCCGAGAGGATGAAAAGAGAGGCAGAGGAGGGGTGTTCACAGACAGATGGATGGATAATGTGCTTATGACGTAAGATCCCACAGGAGACGTAGCTGTCAGGCTTTGTCACTCAAACCTTTCATCACAAAGCCCTCCTCCCTCTTTCTGCTTTTTTCATCATATCTATCTCTTTCAGTCCTTCTTATGTTTGTCACTTCAACACTACCTGATACACATTAGTCTCGTTTCCTTTCTTTGGATGGCTAATTCCTCGCCCTCTCCTCATTCTCTTGTTTCCTCTAATGCAGCGGTGGGCAATTAATTTCCCCGTGGGACCTCATGAGACTCTGGGACTGTTGTGGAGGGCCAGACCAACAGGCTGAACTCCAGTCTGCACAATAATAGTTTTATCTTTAGTGTTTTGATTAGCTGCTTCTGGTGAGAGTAGATATTACAATTAGGCTGTGAAAATGCGGTGCAGGCGTAGTAAAAACACATTATATCACTATTTAATCAACATTCACGGAAACAACTTAGAAAATGAGTGTGTTTTTGCAGTATTTCAAAGGCCAGCATTAAATTAACTTCATATCACACATGCACGGTATCACAAACATACAGAGATTTAACAAATAGCAGTCGCCTGCAAAATAAATGCAATGGGCAGTTGTGTGTTGTGCATGATGTTTATTTATCATCGTTTGATTCCTACTTTACCATTGACCCCAGGCTGACAAGTCAGGTTCACCCAAAGGGAAACATGTCGCTGTATTATATAGTGTCTTATTTATCCAGAGATGTTCAGTAGAGGTCAACATCATCCACCCATTCATATCTTCTTTCTTTCATTCATTCAGTCATCATCCATCTATGCATTTGCTCTGATTCAACAAGGCCATTGACCAATGATTCATTAATTACTGTATTCAACCATTTATTTATTAATTTTCTGCTCATCTGTCATTACAAAGATAATCCTACGGGGATGCTCACTTGCAGAGTTTCTCTTTCTCAGTGGCAGTCGAGTAGATTCAGCCTGAGGATGTGAAGGGGGTATTAGGTAACAGTTAATGGCCCAGTCTGACTCAGTAGGCAGACTGGAAGTTAGGGGTTTGTGTGTGTCTGGGATTATTGCAACTGATGTAATACGTACACGTGCACATGTCTCTACATCTGTGTGAGTCTATAGGTCGTGCTCTGCACGCAAGCTTTCAGGTTTCCTTCTGTCCAAAGCTGTGTCATTTGTTTTACAGGATAAACAATTACTTAATGAATATTAATTAAATAGCTGCAGCGACCTCCCCGCAGCAGAAAGGATCTGTTCTGGTCCCCGTTAGGAGAGACACACGAGGCACAGCAGCACAACTGCTAAAACTCCAGACACACCGACAGATTTTAATTAATGTCCTGTGTTCTTCTGTACATCCAGACAGTCACACACAAGGTTCATACGGTGGAGTATTACCTGGAGTAAAGATACATTGGAAGAATAGGAATAGTAATATCAAGTATGGAGAATAATTAATGATTCAGCCAATTGTGCAATGAGGCACTTTAAATAATGCAACTAAAAATAATTATTTTGGCAGTGGTTGTTGAACAGGATCATGGAGCCAGTCGGGAGCTGTAATCACAATCCAGGAATACCTGCAGAACGTGCCAGCAGAGAGACAGAGGACAGGGAGAGAGAAAGAGAGAAAGATGGCACAGAACTAAAGGAGACATTAGATACCGAGTTAGTAATGTGGATATATGAGATATGCATGCGAACACATGGAGAGGAGGAGAGAGGAGCTCAATGCATCATGGGAGGAACACAGCAAAATATGTTGTTTGTTATTATATTGTTAATAGTTTGGAAAATGTGTGTGTGTATTTCGGTGTGTGTGTGCCTACAGTATGTGTATGTGTGAGGTTTTGATTTGATATACCGGTAACCTAAAATACTGCACAACTCCACAAGTGACCATGAACTCAGAACTTATGTGCTCATGCATTAGCCAATAGTCCGACCAAATATCAACCCACCAACCACCAGAGCCTGTCGACGATTATTTCTGATTACCCCCTGCCTCACAGCAAACAGGGCCCCATTTGAACGAGACATCAGTGTAATAGGGAATTACCGATATTGATGTTTATTGCGGCTTGAATGCTACATGCAAGCAATTGGCTCATAACTCTGGCTAAGTGCCTATTAGGCGACATGAAGCCACAAGTGACATCATAGTTGGCCTCATCTAATGTCTAATACCCAGAAGTCCCACTGCCAAGCCTAATGTGTGTGGGCTTTGTTTTGTCTGCTGTAAGCTTTGCTTTTGGCAAGTTCTTCTCGTGGATACCGTTATTCTTATGGTGTTGGATCTAACACCTGGAAATGTCTATTTCAAACACATTTATACAAAACATGAATTATATTGGCAATTCGTAACACTTCCAGTTTGTTATTAATGTTTACAAATTCATAATTTGATGTGCACATACGTTCATATCTCATATTCAACCGTATGTATCTACGTGCAAACATCTCTAACGCTATATTGAGCCATTTAATCCATTATATTGTATGTTTGACTGTTTTCACCGTCTCCTCCTACCAGATAAATGGAGGTGCAGGACAGGAGTCGCTCCCCGTCCCGCAAGACCAGCAGGGTCGAGCAGGTGGTTGGACGATGGCTGAGACGATCCCGAGACCTGGGCAGCAGGTCTCACTCTCTGAGCAGGTAAACCACTGTCATCACTTCATGGCTTTGACATGCCAAACACAGACTGTCAGAGCACAACTGCAAAAGCTGTTTTCCTTCTTTTCATTCCGACCACCTCCAGAGACAGAGTTGCGATAGATGAGAAGTCCGGCTCCGATCAGAGGAACTACCCTTTCCGCTTCAATGTTCAGATCCAGCGGGACCCGAACCTCAACTCTCATGGCCTCACTCTGTCCTCCCAGTCGCCCATCCTGGTCCAGGAGATCAACCCAGGTATGACAAGACATATGAAATATAATGAACAGGAACATTTCCCGAGTGCTCCTCAATCTTACTGAAGGACGGCATGAATCGGGTCATCTCTCATCTCATGAGCTATGAACATGAACACTGACCCTTATAAAGCTCACTATCTGTCTTAATGTACACTTGTTGTTAGAGGAAGATTGTTCACGCAGCATTAACAATACATTTCAGTGGTTCAGATTACGGTCAGCACTGTCAATACTGCTCTTATTAAGGTCCTCGGCCCCTTGGTGCAGATTCAATCTAAGTCCTGATGTGCTGTTACAGCAGATGCAAAATAACCGTGAAACGTCTTGGATTAATAATATATCTAGTCACAAAAAGCAAAGCTGTACTTTGCACGCTGGTCAACTCCAGATTCCGGTTTCATTGAAGAGACAAGCAACGTCAGTTTCTGTTGATAATGTCTGTGTTGTTTTGATCTGCTTTGTAAACGCCTGTTTTCAGCAGCAGTGCTGAGATTCCCGGTCCGACATGAAAGCAACCTTGGATATACACCTTATATATATACGATACTGTGTGATAATGAAATCCCCCACAACAGATCCAGGACACACTAACAGGTGCTGTTAAGCACAATTACAGAGCTTATCCTTTATGTTCAAAGGAATTGAACCACAGCCATCATTTGACGGTAACTATGGACGATGATGAACAGGGACAGTATTTTATGATCTTGCTGGAACAAATGTTCCATTCCGCCTGTTTTTTCAGACGCCACAGAGCAAAAAGCACAGCAAAGGGAGCGGTGTAGCTGTGCCAGACCTCCGTAGGCTCCTGGCCAGTGTACAACATGATATCACCATACTGCAAACATGCACACAGATTGGTTTTGGGTAATATTTAGTTTGGAGTCTATCCGTTGCAATCTCAGCAGTGAAGGTGCGTGGGAAGGCCACCCGCGGTCAAAACAAGAACATCGTTTTTGTCGGAGTGCTCTGAATATGTTAAAAAAAAACAACAGCAAGTGTTTCCAGCTTATGGCTTGTTGACATGTTTACTGGATCTACTTTAACATGTATAACATTGATGCACTAGTAACTAGCCTAAATAGAATTTAAGACATTTCGTTATTGGCCTGCCCAATTATAATGAGCTGAAAGACATACGGTGCACCTTATAAATTATGTCCTAACGTGACAGAGACGATTACCCATAATGCACAGTTTAAAAAGCATGTTTCTCTTCAGGGATTTGATGCTGTCACATCTAAAGGAGAGCTGCAGCCGTACGGTCCATTAATAACTCCCAAAGGAGAATCATCACATCACATATAAAATCTTGAATATGATCTACTCACAACTCTCCAAGTTCTCACACAGTTTAGGATTTAATTCCCTTTCGGATCTGATTCCAACTTCGATACTTTCTCTTATGAGGTTTGGACAGAACTCGTCTGTACACATGCGAGCGTATGGATGAAGTGCACTGTCGCAAATAGTGAGATTTATTTAAAAGATACACATAATGTCATTCAGTAGGGGGGTTGGAAATATAAGTACAAGATCATCATTGAATTTGATTTAAACTGGGAAATTCCAATGACGAAAGAGACTGTCTCCAACTCCAAAAAATGAACTCTGTATAGCTTTAAACCATTTTTATTATTTGATAACTGTATTATCCAGAGACTTCAGCTCAACAAAGGACCTTTAGATAAAAGCAATGACTTGGTGCTTTCGGACGGTTTGCTGTATGTCACCTCCTGCCTGTTTTTATGAGAGCAGATTGTCTGCTGAGCTGCAGAGATCCTGAGTCCCCTTCAGGTCCTGTCTGGTTGAATTCTGCTCCGTCACCATCTGCTTCTGTCGGCTCCACACACCCACTCATGCTGTCGCTCATGTCTCCGGTGGCACTGCCAAGCCGTGGGTCAAGTGAATTATGCACCTTAAATTAAGAGATCAGTGTACTCTGCATCCGTCCATGTTCCCTTTGGATGTAAACACTTGTTATTACCACAATATTATGACTCTATATTGGAGGTTTACCTGATGTTTAACTGAATATATGCTGAAGATGACGGAGCTATAAGTAGAAAGGTTAATGATGGTGGTGGCCTCTTTCTTTTCGCTCTCTGATTTATTCCTGTCCGCCCCGACAAAAGCCAAAAGCTGTCTCCACTTAAGGAAGTCCCTCTGAATCCTCTCCAGCTTGTCTATCATTCAGCCATCTCACATTCTTCATGTTCAGAAGTGAGATTCGGTTTATACCTCCTCCCAATCAGTCTCTGTTGTCGAGGCCTCCTCCCTCATTGTGTTGTTCTCCTCTGCACCCTCTTTCTCTCCTCATCATATCTTTAGGGAGGTTCATTGTGCTGATCCAGCTTCAGCCTTTATCTGGTTTAAACAATGCAAACGTGGAATTGCTGTGCAAAAGCGATAAATGTCGCTGAATGAAAACAGGAATACTGCAATGCAAAATAGAGCAGATACAACAATGAAAACATAGTTCTGAATATTATAATCCATTTGGCCCATAAATACCACATACTGGACCTTTGAATGGTAATTTTAGAGGCTGTAATTTGTGGTGCTGTTGAGCTGTGCCGGGTTATAATGAGAGGTGTTTCCAATATTTAGTCAACCCTCATCATATAAACGGGATGGACGGCCGGCTTTGGAGGGCTGCGTGTAACATTATGCATCAGTGAGATGAAAGAAGATCAGTAGAATACAAGGTCCTGCTTGTCATCAGCGCCAGTTGCACACATGTATGCACACCACTTGAACAGCTTCAGGCATGACAACAGAAGGACATTCTGTGTGTCCAGGTGGTCCCGCAGATGGCCGGCTCGTCCCTGGCGACCAGCTTGTGAAGATCAATAACGTCGCTGTCGATGACCTGACCCCGGAGCAAGCTGCTGAAATAATCAGGTCTACACATGCAACTGCACTCACACACACACACGCACACTGTATAGATATTTATTGGTACAGACCGATAAAAAGGTGTTTAAAATCAGGCTCCGTGCATCACATTTGCATGAACATTACCTTAACCGCCAGCCTTTCTTTGATTTTCAGGGAGTGTCAAGAAACATTGACAGTAACTGTCCTCCGAACGATGCTGGTGAGTCTGCACGTAACACACACTGAACAGAGACACTCCTTTCCACGATGATAGACACTTAATTCGATAACCACTGATTAACATCTGGTTTCCTTCATTCAGCTGAGAAAGCCAACACAAGCTCGATCAGTGTGTGTACGCTGCCTGCAAACTGTAGATGTACACAGTTGGTACACAAATGCTTTGCTGTTGTCAACAAACCCATAAATCAGCATGTCAATGAGCCTTGGGGGTCAAGCATCACTGCTAACAACCCTCCTGTCACCAAGGTCCAACCACTACATCAATGATGACATGTGGCAACATGTTACACCCACTGGAAGTCCCCCACAGACTCGGACAGACTTTAATATGATCACTTTATCCGTGTGTGTGTGTGTGTGTGTGTGCACCTTGATCTGTATCCGCAAAGTTGACAAATGTATTTTCATATAGTCGAAGGAGATCGGTAAATAAATGGCCGCTCCTCAGTGATCCTCATCCGTGGCTCTGCTGATGGAAGCAGGTCCATCATTTGATTCATAGCTCGCAGCTCCTTCAATAAATCATTAATTAATTATCAGCATTTCACAGACAATATTCATCACAGTCAAACTTGTCGACGTCAGATCTGAACCGAGGCTTCTCTTAATATTTTACATACATACACATTCCAGAAATCCGAATCACACGTTCTACTTCCTTTTGGTGATATCTCTGTAATATTTATGCAACGCTCACATTGGTCCCAGACAGTTGTTGTATGTTTTTGCTTCACTGTGAATCTTTTCTGGACATGTTGCATCAACATAATCTGTTAGATATCAACAATGGCTTCTTGGTTTTATTAGCTTTATGTTTTTAAAAGCAAATAAAGAAAGTGTGTTAGTTGTAGTGTTAGTAGTCAGTAACAGTCAGCAGCTAACAGTAGTGTCATCCTGATTTTCATCACATTCTTTTAATGCCTCATATTAACAACTGATTAAAATGTGAAAATATTCTGACAAACAGCTTCATAGTCTGTCGACTTGTTTTCCTCTCAGGGCCCAAAGTCGTCTTTTATCACACCAGAGAAGAGAGCCAAGCTCAAGTCCAACCCTATAAAAGTTCACTTTGCTGAGGAGGTTGAAGTCAATGGACACTCTCAGGTGAGTGTGGAAACATTTCATCCACAGAGAGAGAGAGAGAGACATCAAGGCATTCGTGACATTACTAAGTTATTCTTTTGCGTCCAACTTTCTCTCTGAGGGATTATTTCACAGCACAGATGTGTTGTGTGAGAGGATTTTGTCAGTTGTGTTTCTAAAATTGAATTTTAGTGTCTGTGTAGTGACTGATGGTCAACATTAAGTGGTAAACGGTCGGGTTTCATTTCTCAGGAATTATAAAATGGACATTTATCCCAAGAAAACAATTCAATCCATATTTCGAAGACTGTTCCAAGCTCATCCAGATATATGTGATGGTTTCCGTTGTGGATTGCATATAATAGGAGGTGGACTGATGGCTTTGGCATTTCTAGTTTCTGAATTAAATTATCTGTCAGGAGATGAATGCTCCTCAGACACAACACACACATATTGTTGGGCGCTCCGGTCTGTCATGCATAAATGTCTAACTGTCAATAAGACCGCAGTTGGAAACAGATAGACTGTCTAGATAATGATATCTGTTCCTGGACAGACCTGTCACACTCGTCAGCAAAGGTGTTTAAACCAAAAGAATAGAACACAAAGTATTGATATTGTTATTTGGTGACCTTTCAAGTTTTTAGGATTTTGATCTTATGAATGTGGTCGAAGTGTACAGACAGCACTAACATGTACACTCGACTAAGAATGATCACAGTTGGAGACCACAGGGTCAGACCGTTGGATCCGCAATTAGATTGCAGTGCATTTAGTGTGTGATTGTATCTAGCAGGAGCATCATAGTCACACTAATGTACATCTGGGTTCTTAAAAATCATTTTGTTATTACTGTATTACAAGGAATACTTTCTGACTGGTTCATCAGCTGTAAGTAATATTCCATTCAAGCCTGGCTCTCGTTAATCAGAGTTTCCATTAGCGGATGTGAAATTAGCTGGATGAGGAAAAACAGAGAGGCTGGAGTGCCCATCACTTATCATAGAGAAAATGCAGATCAATATTGGCCTCATCCTGTAGTCCTAATGACTATGATTGCAGGACATTAAGATTCAGATTAGATAGAGTTGTTAGGAGGGAGAGAGGAGAAGAGACAGGGAAGGGGGGGCGGAGGAGGGTTGGTGCTGCTGTCATCGCTAAAAGGGAGAGAAACACGAGACGTGCAGACGGGGGAAGGGTTGTCTAAAATCAGACAAGCTCTCCATTTGAAGTTAAAGAATTACAGACATCAATGTTGCATTACATTACAGTGTCAATACAGCAAAACACTTTCTGAAATCATGGGAGGGATGGGATGCGGTAGGGAGAGGTGATTTTATGAACAAGCTGTGCAGACAGAAACAGGCCAGAGCTGAAGAGGATATGATGCAAAGAAACGCTCTGAGCCAAACTGCCTCATCTCCTTTTTCCTTCATGCAAGTATGTTCTAATGCAAAACATGATTTTATGTAATGGTGATATGGATTCTCAGTATTTCAATAGAACTGTTCTGTGTGTAAATGCAGCAGTGACAATGTACCCGAGACCTTCCCCGAAACGAAGACATCTAAATCCTTGTATCTCTGTCAGCCTGTTATAATCTACTTGATATGTTTTATGATGCTCAAATGTTCATCTGACACCTCCCTTGACCTCTGACCCCTTGTGTGGCTTACAGGGCAACTCCCTGCTGTTCCTGCCTAACGTTCTGAAGGTGTATCTGGAGAACGGGCAGACCAAGGCCTTTAAATTTGAACCAAACACCACAGTCAAGGTACGGTACAATGCTGAGGTCAACCGTGTGAATGTCCAATTTACATTTGTACAGTTCACTGCTTATAATTTCCTTCTTCTGTGTACGTAGCGACTGTAGTTAAGCTATCATGGGAACCTGACGTCCATTTTATTAATGTGACAAAGCATTAACAAAGCCTGCTGTAAGCGCCTAGATAAACATAACAATAAAACTGGGACGCATTTGGTTTAAAGATATAAACCCTAAATTCCAATGCTACCCTTAAGGAAATCATTCACTTCACTGTCTCCTGGATTAGCAACTATGTCTCTTAATGCCAGAAAATATTATCTCCTGAAGATGTCATTTCCTTTGTGCGTCAGGACATCGTGATGACACTGAAGGAAAAGCTTTCACTGAGAAATATTGAACATTTCTCCCTGGTGCTGGAGCAGAAGCACAGCGTCACAAAACTACTGCTGCTGCATGACGAGGAGAAGATACAGCAGGTACACGCACACACACACGCACACACACGCCTCATGCAATTAACAAATCAACATGATGTCTGCTTAGATGTAATATATTCATGGCGTATTTCACCTGCTTTGCTTTAGTGCATGTGTTTCATGCACTCAGTATATTCCCTTTATTCTGTATGTTTCTGCGTCCAGGTGGTCCAGAAGAAGGAGGCCCATGATTACAGATGTCTGTTCCGTGTTTGTTTCATCCCCCAAAACCCCCAGACTCTTCTGGATGAGGATCCCACTGCCTTTGAGTATCTTTACCTGCAGGTAGACTGATGAAAGATAACCACCCAGCTGTTGATGCAAAGCAGAGTTTGTCAATCAGGAAGTGATACAAATATTTCATATACAAACATTAAGCTTAGCCTGTAGAAATGTGGCACTAATTTCCACGCTTATCTTTTCTAATGTGACTTTCAGTGAATTCTTATATGTCATGTTGAGCCAAGCTACGTAGCATTATTGTAAAGTAACTCTGCACGTCTGTGTTAGGGGGTGAATGACGTGCTTCAGGAGCGCTTTGCAGTGGAGATGAGGTGCAACACCGCCCTGCGTCTCGCAGCGCTGCACATCATGGAGAGATTGGTGAGCTGTGGACAATCACCAAAGAACAACTTGAAGATAATCACGTGAGACTAACTCATTCTCAAAGCTGTTTTCCTTTCATTCAATGATCATTATTGCCCCTGAGCGTTGTGTTTCCATTTCTCCAGCTCCTGAATTCAAGCTACATCAGAGAGCATGTTTTGCTTATAAGACAAAATTATTTATTGATACACTTCTCCCTCTTTCTTTTGATATCTATGGAAGATTTCCTGAGCTAGCAGACTATATGGATTCATGTTTCTGTGTTCACTGCAGGAAGACTTGGGGCATAGAGAACTTTGTTTCGTCCACATTGTTGAGGAACATGCGAGAGAAAGATCTGATGAAGGCCATTAGCTACCACATGAAGAAGAGCCAATCACAACTTGATCCCAAAAAGAAGGGCCTGACGGTCCATCAGGCCCGGATAAACTACCTGGAGGAGCTGAGCGATCTCAAGTCTTTTGGAGGGAAAACCTTCAGTGCCACCATGATGGTGATGATTTTGGACTAATAAACTTTCTATTCTGATGAGCTTGATTGACAGAACTGTTTCTTACACTATTATTTTTCCTCTTCCTTTACTGTGGTTGACCGCCCGCCCCGCTACTCCCCACCCTTCAGCTCCAGGACAGGGAGTCCATGGTGACCCTGTTGGTGGGGTCACGTTATGGGGTGAGTCAGGTGGTCAACCACAAACTGAGCATCCTGTCCACCCTTACAGAGTTCACCGGCATCACACGCATAGAACTGATCCCTGAATCGGACAAGGTTAGCCTGGTCAAAATATACCTGCAGGACATCAAGGTAAGACCTGGGAGGACACACACATAATCATGTCTACATATACACACATGCAAATATGCATGTACCCCATTAAACCTCGTGAAGACACTTTGAAGTAGCTGAATCATTATTTCAACATTATTTCCTGACCTCTTCACAGAACTCTTTGTATCCCTTGTATATGCTTCATCAGGAAAATCTGCAGAACTTCTTTTCCATCAATGTTATGACACTTTTGAATAATTACACAGCACGTTTTTTTTTCTGAAACTCCTTCGTTGTACATTCTAATATGTTCTTGTCTTTTCTCTCATACTCAGCCTATTACATTACTACTGGAGTCAGTGGCAGCCAAGGATATGTCCTGCCTCATAGCAGGGTACTGCCGAGCATTTGTTTACCCCAACCTTAATATCTTTCCTTGGATTGATGTCCCCAAGAAACACAAAGTGTCAGCTGAGGAAGGTATAGTGAAAGCACATATACACACCACTCTACAGTCGAATAAATCCCTTAATACACATACCTATAGGCTCTGAGTTGTTGAAAACAAGGGACTGTTAACTAGCTGTTCATGTTGTCATGTTCCCAGGTTATGTGTCCCGTTGTGGAAGCGACTCAGACAACTCCTCAGATATGGACATGGAACCGCTGGTCAGCCTGGTGTCTGTTGATGTGAAGCCCCGCCCACGAGTCAGATCCTCATCGGACCCACAGGAAAGAAAACGGAAGGACAGAGACAGAAGGAGAAACAGAGACGGCAAAGAAACTCAGCCGTGGGCAGGCAAAAAAGAAAAGGAAGAAAAGGATGCTGACACAGAAAAGCAAGAGTATCTACAAGACAAGATTGAGGAGGCCGTGAATGAAGACGGACAGCTTGGGGAGGACACAGCAAGAGCACAGAACGACGGAGCAACACAGATTGAGCCAACTGACAAGGACTCCGGCGACCAACTGAAAAAGACGGGGGCACAAAAAGAAGCGCATGAATGTAAAACGGGAGGTGGAGGGGAGTTCCGAGCAGCAGACGATCAGCCATCCGTATCAGAACCATCCGATTCATGTCACACTGACTCCCGGGTCCTCAACAGCCCCTCCTGCGACTCTCTAGACGCTCTGGAGGAAGATGACTTGATTTCATGTTCCTCTTCCTCCATCCATCCCAATGCACCCGCACAAACTCATGACCACTTCCACTCCCCCCTTCAGCTTCAAACTTACCAAACGAGACACTCCCAGGCCCACCTCCTCGCACCTCCTCCTGCTCACTCACATCCGCTAATCCACCTTACAACTCAGGACCGAGGGGGCGGGGCTTACAGGAGGTCGGGCGATGGAGCCAATCCCCAACTCCTCGCACCTGTCTCCCCCTACGCAGACGTTCACCTCATCAATAAATGTTGGGGCAACAACTACTCTGATGACAGCTCCCTGTGTTTTGCTGAACTAAACCGCCTTGTGGACTTTCTACCGAGCCCTCCAGAGGCCAGCGAGGATGATGAAGATGAAGAGGAGGAACTTAGGAGGAGAAGGAGGAAGGTGCTGGAGGAAAAGGACGAATTCATGAGACGAGTAAGTGAAGGAGGGAACTCATGCAGAGAGGGTAGTTTTAAAAGCTCTCTGCTGTCCCCTTCCTTATCCCCGCCCTCCTCCCACATGGAGTTTATCTTTAACTTTGACCAGAGCGACGCACGCTGCTACTACAAACTCTGCTCCAGCATCACCCCGGACAGCGCTCGCAGCCTCCCCCACCTCCTGAATCATGATGAAGTAGAAGAGGGAGGAGAGGTGGAGATGGAGGGAGACCATGCCGGGGCTGTTGAAATGAAACTGATTCCTATCCTCCAGCCCCCACCTGGCTTTGGAGACAGCAGCTCTGACGACGAGTTCTTCGACGCCAGCGATCGTTTTACTTCACCTGAAGACCCGACCTCGGGGACTGTTCCTAGAGGTGATTCTGTTTTCATTATGAGGCTTTCTCTCAGCCTCTGCAGATGATCACAAGCACTTTCTGTTAGATTTAAGCCCTGTGGAATGAAGACAAAGTAGTCTGTAATGTTTTTGTTGCCATCTAGTGGTTGCTCTGCAAGAGTTACAGCATCACAATGCAATGTAATATCATTGCTGGGACCACACGGCACATCACACTTTTATTATTTATTTATTTATTATTCTAATTCCTTATCGATTCCCTGATTGATTCTATTGATCCATTTTCAGTGTTTTAATTTCAGTTTCAACTCAAAGTTAATGATCTACTAAGCCTGTTTCCTGTTTCCCTCACCTAGATATTGATTATTGGCTGAAGATAAGATGACAAATTGTGATTTAAAAAGTGATTCAAAACTAGAAGTTTCCTATTGTTGCATGTTTCTCTGCATCTTTTGACAGTGTCATGCTCGTTAGAGATAACTATCAGTTATTTATTATTCCATAATGTGAAATGCACAAATTTATATGTACAGAAGTTTTGTTCAGCTTCTGTTGTTTACTATCTTGCAGGTATTTCCACTGAGATGAAAGAGGACCCTGTCGGCCTCGATGATGTCCGAGTCTGTGTGACAACTGCAGACAAAGATAAGAAAACAGGAGAGGACAGAAAGGAAGGAGGAGAAGGAGGAGGAGGAAGAGAGACATTGTTTGAGCTTAGAAAAAGATCCCGTAAACGGCGTTCCTTCATGGAAACTGATTACACCTCTAGGGTGTCATATCCAGAACCCGATCCAGAATCAAAACAGGACCAGGTCTGCAATATGCTTCATCAAAATATTTTGGCAGAAGTCAATAATGCCCAGATGCTGAGTTCTGACCCTGAACCTTCAGAGCAAACCCAAAATCCCAGTCCCACAGTCTCCTCGCTGACTCACTCTGAAGGGGAACCAGCCCAGCTCGAGTCAAAACCCATCCTGTCCAAGCCCCGCCCCCAGGGACCGGGCTCTCCCTCCGGTTTTGGATCCCAGGAGCCAACCAGAGACCCTCAGGCACCCACCAGGCCCAGGAAGCAAGACATGGAGATGGAACCTGATGCAATGGAATCCAAATCAGTCACAGACGGTGTTAAGGCAGCGTCTCCTACCATCACTGTTGTCCGGTGCCGGGTGGATCCAGATGGGAAAGAGAGTGCTGATCGTAGTGGTGATGGAAATGAGGATGGGGAGGGTCAGGAGGAGCTAAGTGTGGGGAAATCAGAGGGAGAGACTGGTCCAATAACTCACATGTTTTTGCAAGATTTCACTGAGAAAGAAGACAAAGGGGCCGGAGACGAGAATGAAGGGGGAACGACAGGGTTCTCAACCGGTTCCAAAGAACCCGTCACTGGTGCTGGAAGCCGGGTAGAAGCCAACACACAACCTACATGCTCCAAAGATTTGAATAAAAAAACAAGTAACGGCCTTCTTGGAGCCCATCTGATCACCCCGGAGCAGAACCCCTATGCAGAGGAATATATGCCTGAAGGTGACTCGATGCCTTCCTCCTACTCACCACCACCCCCTCCACCCTCCTGCCCCCCACCTCCCATACCAGTTCTTCCTAAATCCCAAACTAACTGTTTAGTAAAGGAAGGAGAGGAAAACAAAAACATGAGCACCTCACCTAAAATGTCTTTCTCCAATTCTGAACACGCACTGCTTGGTAGAGAAAATCACACCAACAAATCACAGTTATACTTAGAAATTGTCCGCAGCGTTAACGAAGACGAAGCCGTCGGTGCTGCTAGTTCTCCAGTGACCGGGAGCGATGAAGCTACAGACAGCACAAATTCAGACAATGTTTTTGATGATGATGACACAACCTATTCTTTCAAATGCAACGTAGGGAATGAGGGTTGGACTTTAGCTCTGAAACGTAGCATCAGTGCTAATTCAGTCACAGCAGGTGAAGATGAGTCTGAAATGAGCATCAGATCTCCCACCAATGCAAACACTGAAACACATACAGGAACTCATTCTGCTCACTCTGAATATACTCGTGCTATAAACTCCATCACAGCAAAGCTTGGAGCCGCAACAAGTTTTACATCACCTACATTTAATTCAGAAGCCAGTGAGGTTTCACAGGCTTTATGCATAAATCAGAATACGGATAGACCCAGAAATGAATCCAGCATGTTAAGCGCTGAGGCTGAAGGTGGTTTATCTAGTCCCAGTTTAAGGAAAATAAACACAACCACAATCCACGATCTCCGCAAAGACCCTCCGTCTCCAACTCACTTCCTCTTCCAGTCCTGCTCGCCCAGCATCATGGGCCGTCTGTCTGCCACCACGCTTAGGGAAAAGATCCAGAACTTGCCCCTTTACTTATCACGCTCCCAAGAAACTCCCAACCAGTCTGGGGTCAGGAATGTAGCCCAGAGTCCTGTTGAGGACAGTAGTCCCAACGCTGAGATCACCATTAAGGTAACAGATGTTCATGATGTCACACAAACGCTAGACTACGAGACGGCCACGACCGCCGAATCGGTGGAGTCAGATGATTCAGATACCACGGTTACAGGATCAGAGGTGGACGGGGAGTTTTTTGTGGAGACAACCTCAACTAATATTTCTTATTCAGTATCAGAGGTGAGGGGAGCACCAGAGAGAGTGTTGGTGGACTATGATCACCCATCGTTGCCTGTCCAGACTGAACCCAAACCACAGCACAGAAACCAGCGTCTTTACACTGGTCCCAACAAGAACACACCAGGACCGATAACAGAGCCTCCAGCGTCCATAGCGAGCAGCCTCCCAAGAGATTATGAAGGTCTGAACATAGACACTCCTGGTCCTATAAAAGATGCTCCAGAATCAAAGATGAAAACCAAAAGTCCAGTTGAAGGCATTCCAGGGTATAAAACGACATCGGACATCCCCCCTCCAGTGGTGGTGACTACACAGAACCTAAATGGGCCAGGACTACCTTTTCACAGTCAGTCACAAAAAGTAAGAAGGAGCAGCAGTGACAGGCCTTTAATTGGTCTTTGTAGACCGACACCTCAGAACACAGCCTCACCACAAACACTTTCCTCGGGCTGCAGGATGTTCACCATCTGTGAGGACCCGTCCCAGACAGAGACAGCAGCTGAGGTGGGGACTACTCCACCCTTAAAACCTGATTTTGGCTGCAGTTCTGTGCTGGCATCGGGATGTGATTCGGTTGTGGAGGGGTTGCAGATGCCGCTGGATGCCTGTGGTTGCCCAGCGGTCTACACCAACTGCTTCAGCAGGGAGGGCAGCTTTGATGAGGAGCTGACAGTCTACGAGTTCTCTTGCCGTAGCAGCGGCGTGACTCAGACTTCTGGAGCCGTTCTTCCTCTCATGTCCGCTCCTCCTTCCTTTCTCTCCTCTAACCACTCTCCCTCCTTTCCACGCTCCATCCTTTTCTCATCCTCTACCTCTGAGCTCAGCCCACTCCTGTCACCACTGACTGATGCCGCTGATGGTTTCCTGTATCAAACACACAAGGACACTATTAGTCAGCTAGGCCAGCAGCGCTACCCAGAACCCCCCGCAGGATTCCAAGTAGTCCGGGTAGATGTGGACCAGCTCCTTTCTATACTGGAGAGTAGCAGTGCTGACCGTTCTGTGGCAGGTCACGGAGGTCGCCATTCAAGGGACACCTGCCCTGCTCACTTTACAGAGAACAAGCGGGTACTCCAAATGGAGGCACGGCGCCTGATGACAGGCTGCCAGAAAGTGGTGGGGGTTGGCCAGAGCCCAGAGGAAATGCTTCAGTCCCTGGCTGACAGTTTCCGGACCCTGGTGGAGTTAGCGGGCATATGCCTCTGGTTCTCTGGTTGCGAGAGGTGTGACCGGAGGAACGCAGAGGCAGTTGCGGGTCTGGCAGATGTAGCCCGGTCATTCAGGGACTTCTGTTTGGCTGCAGAGCGCGCCAGCAGCAAGCGCAGCTGCCAGGACCTTAGCACGAAGCTGCTAGCCAAACAGTGCACCGCACTCACCGCCTCTGTCTTCTGCCTCACTCAGCTGTTCCGTACTCTCACCGTACTGTGAGTGGACAACGACCTTTTGCGGACTTTGAAATCACAACAAGCAACCCGTTGTGTGAAACCTCCGACGGACGGGGTCCCCAGTGAGCCAACAGCTGCTGTAGATGTGAGCAGAGTGTGACCTGGGTCAGCTGGCACATTTAAGGGCAGTGAAGTGTGAGGTGAGGTTACCTGGGAAGCACATCAGTGTCACTGAGCTCCCTGATTGTTTAAACTCAGCATCACTGAGCAGGTTTGTGTCCGTGTGCAGTTAACAGGGTCTAGATTGGTGACGTGCATGTGATACTGATCGTATGCTGAGCACACTCTGTAACCCACAAACCAAACAGTCAGCCAGCAACCAGACTGTAGAGGGCTGCAAGCTGCAAGAGCAGAAGCTGCTTGTGTTCCAGTATTGCAGAACTGATGTACTTGAATGTATTCTCTCTTAATTTTATCAATTAATTTATTTAATTTACATTACTGCAGTATGTTTATGGGCAAGCCAGGAATGTAAAGATAAAGGAGGAAGAGACTTGTAAATGTTTACATGCACAGCTTTAAACACAGCGTGTGGCAGCAGAAGGCCTTTGACAACAGTCGCCATCGGGTGCAAAGTACAGCAGCATTAGACAAAATACAACAACGAAACAGGAAACACAACGTTTCACTGTTGTGAAAAGTGTTTGGTTTTGTTCTATTTTGTTCAATGTTGTGTTTTGCACCTCAGGACCGCCATATATTACACTCATTCTTTCACACACTCATACACATCACACAGTCATTGATTCATCCATTCATACGCAGGCCGTCTGACGATGACTGGACGTCGACGTTCCTCTGATCTTCTGATAAAAAGCAGTTTACTGATGCTTTACATTCGCCAGGCTGTCCGTGAGGAGTTCTTTGAATGTGACTTTTACAAAAACCAAAAAAAAACACGAGTTAGAAACGATCACAGGAAATCACACGAATAAAGCCTACAGCTGTGTTTGCTATTTTATAAATCTAGTAGCAGAATGCTAGTGTATGCGCGTCATATGACCTATGTCCTTTGCACATTCTATTTGTTAGGTTTGCACAAACATTTGATATGATTTATGGAACTGTATTACATTTGATAGCTTTTCTCTCATCGGTTGTCAGCACTTGTTTTCTCCACCTCCAGTTGAAACACTCCTCCAGTCCCTGAGTGCATGGCTATGTGGCCGTCAACCACCAATCTTTTCCATGCATACATCTATTTTTCTATCAACTAGTAACATACATCATAAGATCAATAATCTCCATTCTACAGGGGATTCAATCATGGCATTCCCCAAAAGATATATGAGGTATGATATATAGTTTTGTGTGAAAGAGTGTTAACCTTCAAGCATTCTGCAAGCCTTGCAACATCAAAACCTGCAGATGTGTATCTGAGCTTTGGTGACAGTCAGCAGGAAGGACTTTTCATTGACTTAGATGACTCTGTCCCTTACACTAAGTGCATTATTACTACACATTTCCTGGTACGTCTAAAAATCTAGTAAAACAAAGAACACATTTAGGCTTGGAAAGCACGGGCGTCTGTCTGTTCGTGCTTTTTCATCCTCTCATGGACACATTGTCGGGGAGATCTTCAGTCAAACTGATCCGGTCACTGGGTGACAGACTCTCGAACGAGTTCCTTGGACTCGACACATTCCTCACAAAATTCAACACAGACTTACCTAAAGCTTATTATTGTGGATCCGCTGTCGTATTGCAGCATTTTCTCTTTGAATGTTTCTCAATTGAAAACGGATTGATGCACTCTGGACTTGCATGTTCACTGGAGAAATGTAAGTTATCAGAATCAATTCCTCCTCAGCAGTACTGGGAACACGATATATAATAATGTTTCTTTATAAACTTAGAATGGCAACTGTGCTGACATACTTTTCGTCCCCTCGTTCCGTTTGGTTGCAATAGAGTGTAGTTTTCAATATTTTATACCTGATCTGCAACAGAGAATTTAATTTCTTTTACAATGAGCTTCATGAGAAAATTGCCCCAAACAAACGTTTGAACATTTTTGTATTATCGTATGTGCCCACGAAGCATGCTGTGTTTAGCCATAAAATGCATTGTTGTTTCATCAGGGATTTTATCTGTGAATGACTGAATGATGACGTCTGCTACTGCTTTGTAATGCTCAATCCCACTATTAAAAATGTTGTCCAGATTTTCTTTCCATCATTCGTGTCATCCTTTACATCTACAACCACCTTGGTTCCCCAGCGAAGCCTCAGTTGTGGATATCATGACGTCCATCGGGGTGACATCCTTGGAATCATCAGTTAGTTATCAACGTGAAACATTTACCGGCCTCGTTTCATATTCTCAGCATCTGCTTAAATAGAAACAGAGTGTTTGGTGTCTGATCCTCATCAGTTACGGAGAAAAAAACGACATCACTGACAACATGAGTGAAGACTCAACAGCAGGTGAATCTGCAGCTGCAGCTCGGGGATCTGATGAAGACAGCAGCTCCTGTCTGAAGCTCATGGACAGATTCATCCCACTGGGCTACGCCAAGGAGCTGAAACTGATTTTCAAAATAGCAGGACCAGTGGTAAGAACAGAGATCTGAGACACCAGCGAGCCTCTATAGAACCTCTGCACATGTACGTAGACTGTTCACTAGGATCACTAGTCACAGGTATCAGGCAATTATTTTCACATCTTTTTTACAGACTGGTAAAACTGTACTTGATAGAATATCTGTGCTTCATAAAATAATATATGTTTTTAGGCATGTTTCTGTTGTATATTAATTATTGTAGTCTGTGGTAAATGTATGGATGTATATATAAATCAATATCAAATAATGTGCACACAGAAGACTAACTACATGTTTTAGAAATTACTTAAGTATTGTCCAATTACTATTAAATAGAGGTGAAAGGAATTTTGTCATTTGTCAAAAAGAAAAGATAAATTAACAAATTCATATTAAAATTCCAAAATAATTTGTGATTTCATCATTAACTATATTTTAAACATATTTGTCTAAAAATGTATCTAATTATACTGTCACATTTTAAACCTGTTAGCTACTGTTATTATTTGAAGCCTGTGAAAAGCAGTGTACCTCTAATGCTATAGATATGAAGTACATTTTTTTAACATTAAAGTAAAATAATTTGACCTGTAGTAAATACTATGAATAATACAAGTCAAGATATGTGATAGGACTTCATTTACAGGAGGAGTAGTAGAGTAGAAGTTCTCTAGGATTTGGCCTACAGGAATCATGTTTGGGTTCTCAAACTACCAGAGTTTGTTACCCTCAGTATCCAGTACGGATCTACTAGCATTTTGTGCAGTACAAAAGGATCCTTCTGTGCTTGTGTTTGCTCCCCAGGTCCTCTCTCAGACGATGGCAGCTCTGATCGGTGTCGTCAG